>JPYR01000103.1:101555-113461 GCA_000775305.1 Belgica antarctica | reverse complement strand
GCAAATGTCAAATATTTGTCCAAATTTGCCCCATATTTGTTTCCCAACACTGGTCAAATGATACTCAAAAAAGGCATAAACAACAAACTCTCAGAAAAACAAATCATCGAATGCGTGACGTACTTGGGCGTTCTTCGAGGCTGCGACGGTGGCAACTCTCAGTGGGCTTACGGACACGCTCAGGCTAACAAAGGAGTGACAACAGCCGCCAAAAACCCATACCTTGGAACCATGGCCAGAAGAACCTGCAACGTTGGACTTCCTAGGACTGCTGGGTCAAAATCGTTGCCAACGAAGCCATAGTCAAAGAAGCGCACAAAAACAGCTGGGTGAGTTGAATCATGATTTAATTATAAACAGAAAGCAACAATGTTCAAACTTCAAGGTAACTGGGGCGAAGCTGGATACTTCAGGATAAAACGTGGCGTTTTCCTAAGCAACATCGGAAGGGCGTCTTCATACCCGATTTTTGCCTAAGCTAGCAACGAATCCTGTGCACTTTTTATTTGAGAAGAAATAAATAAACAGATTCGCAACGATATCTTAATACACTTAAGAAATCGATGAGACCCGTTTTCGATCGCAGTTTCCATAGCAAATATTTATATCTGTGCAGGATTTTTATTAACAAGTCTTGGATGAAGTTATCGCTGAATTTTCACTAGCAATAATTCACCTTTGACATAAAATACGAAATTATTATTTTGACTGCGTTCGTTCACACTTTCAGTCGCATTTAAGTCGTCAAAATGATTACATTGCTATTGTTCCAGCTCTTGGGTTTTTGCTTAGTAATCTTCGTGGCACATTTTTGGTGGAACAATCGTCGCTATTACGGATTACTTTGGAAAATACCTTTAGCCACCGGCCACTTGCCAATTGTCGGAATCGCGCACAAGTTTCTTGGTGCCGACAACGTCAAAGTGTACGACATTATCAAAGAAATAGTGAAGCCAGGGCCAGTGTCACCGAAAGGGTTCTGGTTGGGTCCCACTTTGTTCTTTTTCATAATTAACGACATCGACCAGGTCAATCAAACATTGAGCTCAAAATATTGTATTGACCGGCCACCGTTTATCGATTTGACTCTTCAGACTCATGGGATTTTGTTTGCCAGCGGTGAAATGTGAGCGATTTAGTTGTTTAAATTATCAATACTAGTTTAAATAGTTTACTGCTTGTCATCTGTAAACTAGAAGTCATGCAGACATTTCTTATTAATTGGTCGTCCAAGTGAACTCAGACAAAATTTTATTCAACAGATGGAAATCTCATCGCAAAATGATCGAGCCTGCCTTCAACATGAACATTCTTCGAAGTTTTTATCCAATTTTCAACAGTACAGCCAACACTTTCATCGAAAAGCTGAGCAGGAACTTCGGAAAAGAACTTGATATTTACGACCTTTTTGCACCTTTGGCGCTTCAAAGCATTCTGCTTACGACTGGAATAATGAAACAACCTGACCCGGTCATCAACGAGGAATATTTGATTCACTCACACATGTAAGTGACGTAGAGAAAGTTTCGTGAAATTAATTATTTTTGATTTCCATTTGCAGTCTCCGAAAAGCTTTGGTAGAAAAAGTGTCGAGAGTTTGGTATCACTGGCGCCCACTTCTCAAATATACTGAAATGTACAACAAAGAACAGAGAAATTTGTGGAACGGCATTGTGCGGATCGCCGATGACACTTTGCGAGAACGTGAACAGCAGTATCTCAACGGTGAACTGGACCACCTGAAGTCAGTCGGAAACAAGCCGCAAATTTTCATTGACCAGCTGTACAAGCAGCGCAAACAGTTCACGTACGAAGAAATTCTGCAGGAAGTGAACACGTTGGTTATAGCTGTATGTGCTCAAAGAGTAAGAAAAAGAAAAGATTTTAAACTCGAATCGTTTCAGGGTTTTGAGACGTCAACAAACACCTTCTCTATGATCGCATTGCTGAGCGCAATATTCCCAGATGTTCAAAGGAAAATCGTGGAAGAACAGGAAAGCATTTTTTCGTCTGCCGACGAGGTGGTGAACGAAGAACACATAAACCAGATGGTTTACTTGGAATTGGTGATCAAGGAATGCCTGAGGTTTTGGCCCGTGATACCAATGACGATGCGAGCTTTGAGTGAAGACTTGAAAATTGGTAAACACATAGAATATTTTTGATCCATGTGTTTAGATTAATTTATTTTTCTAAAGGTGACTTTTTGGTTCCCAAAGGAACGATCATTCTCATTCCGATCATGCACATCCATCAGAGCAAGAAGCACTTCGGTGAAGACGCCGATGAATTTCGACCGGAACGGTTTGCGCCAGAAAACTTGCACAAAATAAATCTCCAAGCGTATATGCCGTTCTCGCGTATTCCAAGGAATTGCATTGGTCACCGGTACGCAATGATCATCATCAAGCTGATGTTGAGCTACTTTTTCCGAAACTGTAAAGTTTCGACCACCATGAAAATCGAAAATATTAAGTTTGAGTTCACTGTCGCATGCAACTCATCGGAAGGTTACAATGTCACGATGGAAAAAAGGAATTTTATGCCTGACAACAATAAGGCGTGAGGGAAACGCTAACCCGTTGATAAAAACTTCGGTTTACTTTCATATCTAACGTTTTAACACTTCTAGCTTAAAATTTCGAATACAATTAGCTTCAGAAAAGATTTCCAGATTTTTAGCAAAAACACATTTAAGGGAGTGTGTGCTTAGCATTTTGGCTGATTTTTTCGTAAATTCCGAGAATGCATCAATGATTTCAAACTAAAAATTCAAAATAATTGCAAATAAAAATTGTTTTTAAACACATTTTTAAACAAATTTTCGACTTCTTCTGACCCAGTATATATTTATAAAACTTCTCCATCGCGTAGACTATTGCCAGTGCTTCCCGATGCAAAATTGGATAATTCTTCTCAGCTTTGGTTAACCATCTAGACACACAAAAAACTGGCTTTTCTACCCCGCCTATCAAATGGCTCATTACACCTGAAATTCCGTCGTCACTGGCATCGCAACTGATGATTATTTGTTTATTTGGGTCGTAATGTGTAAGTATTTGAGCGCTGCAGAAAGCTTTTTTACACGCCTCAAATGATTTCTGATACTCGTAATCCCACAACCACTTTTTGTCCTTAACGAGTAAGTTATGCGGTGGTGCAAGTGATCTGTTGAGGTTTGGCACAAATTTAGCAAAGAACCCGACCATTTCGAGAAATGCATTGAGTTGCGTCACGGTTTCTGGAATTGGAACATACATAATCGCTCTCACTTTCGCCGGATTTGCTTCGATTTCGCGTTCAGACAAAAAGTGTCCAAAATACTGAATTTCAGGAACAAACCAGAAACATTTCTCGCTATTTATCTTCACATTATGCTTGGCCAATCGCTCAAGGACCGCTTTCACCTTCTCCAAAAGTTCGTCATTGGTTTTCCCCCAAATCAGTATGTCATCAATGTTTGCTTGTGCATTACTTGTTCCCCTTAATATGCTATCCATGACCGACTGAAAAATCGATGCCGCCAGTTTTACCCCCAAATGGAAGTCTTTTGAATGCGTACAATCCTTTGTGTGTATTGTCGACCATAAGCTTCTTTGTTTCTTCGGAAACTAACAATTGCTGATAAGCTCCCCTTAAATCAATCAACGTGAAACACTTTGCCTCACTTTTGTTTGACAATTAGATCGTCGATTATCGGAAGAGGGTAATGACGAGTCGTTATGTGAAGATTAATTGTCTTGGAGCCATCCATGCATACTCGCAAATCGACTTTGTTAGCCTTTACAACCACAACTAACGGAGAAACCCACTGCGCGTATTCTACCTTTCTGCCTTTTCTAAATCATCCAAGTTTTTGCCTACTTTTTCGCGGTGTTTAAATGCAACTGTGTATGCCTAATGAACAAACGTAATCACTCCCTGCTTCATGTGAATGTCAACTATCACCCCTTTGATTGGCTCTGATAAATCGTTGTCAAAAGCCTTCAAATATCGCAGTCTCAGATCCCTAACTGTGCGATAGAATTAATCCGAAAGAAATTTTGCCATTCAGGCCAAATTTTAATCAACCAATCTCGACCCAAAAGCGGAAGAAATTCCCGCGGCGACTCGACTACTACCAATTCTAGTTTAAGCCTTTTCTTGTTCACGTAAACGTCCACTCTAAACTTCCCCACGGCTTTTATTATTCCGTCTGAAACTGCCGAAAATATTATATACTTCCATCAAGAGGTTTTTTCCGTTCATCACGTTAACTTCCACAAGAGCCGGTTTCAAATTGTTTGACTCACCCAATAATAGATTGTTGATTGTAGCCTCCAGTGCTCTGATGTCCTGTTCATCATACTCGATTTCACACTCTTCCTCTTGATCCGTCGACAACGACTGCAATGCTTGGGTCAAGCTGTGAACTCTCTGCGAAAGTGTCGGTTATCCTTGATACAGTAAAATACAACTCCACGCCTTGTATGTACGTGTTCACATTGTCCCCGACGGTGTACGGGTAAATTTTACCCTTAACACTTTGCGCCATCGTAACCGGTACTACTGATTCTATCCTTGGCTGTTGTGAACCTCCAGCAACTTCTTTATTGTCCTTGTTGTCGTCTTCAGTGTTCATCATGCGGTCTGCCCCACGTGTTTTGATCGATTCTTTTTATGGAATCGCTTTGTTTCGGCTGTGTGACTCGGTTACTTTTGCTTGTCCTTACCTAAAGCCGTTTTCTTCTCGACTTGTCTCCGACAAGCGATCTCCGTGCTTTAATCCTCGTCACCAATGTTACGTACGAAATGGTGGTCGAGTAAAACTATAAGACTTGTCTCTTGTAAGTACGTGAACGAATGATCTCTTTATTTACCAGTCTTGCATGAAGTTATCGCTGAACTTTCACTAGCAATAATTCACCTTTGACATAAAATACGAAATTATTATTTTGACTGCGTTCGTTCACACTTTCAGTCGCATTTAAGTCGTCAAAATGATTACATTGCTATTGTTCCAGCTCTTGAGTTTTTTCTTAGTAATCTTCGTGGCATATTTTTGGTGGAACAATCGTCGGTATTACGGATTACTTTGGAAAATACCTTTAGCCACCGGCCACTTGCCAAGAATGCATCAATGATTTCAAGCTAAAAATTCAAAAAAATACAAATAAAAATTGTTTTTAACACATTGTTAAACAAATACTTTAATTTCTTGACTTGAAACACCATAATGAAGCTGGAAATGATCATTAAGTGCTTGTGCATGAATACCGAGCGATCGATTCTGTCGAACAAGTTAATTAAAATTCTTCGCCAGCCGTTATTAATCAATTAACGTCGATCACTTTTACAACACCGTGCCTACTTCGAGTGAAATAAAATCAATCGCCGTGTCATACATAAAAATGAGAACCTTACTTGTGAGCTCGGGTTGCTTCATATGCGTTTATTGATCTCATTTACATTCTCAGCATTGAGAATAACGACATTTCAGAAATGAGGAAGCAGAACACAACAGAAACAACATTGAAACGTTAGCCAGAAGATTGAAGTTAAGTTCTAAGGTTCAGGTATGGCACAACAAAGCCAGTCAGCTGCAGCAGCGGAAATTAACGAGTGTAATGCAATAGGTCGCGCTGTAATGCATTCAAGCAACTCTCATTTTTCTCGAGTCAACACTCAAGGCTGAAGAAATAAATATTTCGCTCATTGTTTGAAATGCAAATTTGTGAAATTCAGGCAGTGTTGGGGGCTTTAAGAATGTCGACTATGCCGGGTGTTTCATTGAAAGCGCCAAATCGCTTTCAGTTTTCAGCGCGCCAAACGACGAGACGCGAAGTCAATAGGCGCAATTTACTGAAAAAGGTTTCTTAATTAGATTAAGGCAGTGCCACAGCGAATAAGGAGTCGATAAACGACGCTTTGGCTCTAAACGGTATAATAATGAAGTGGAAAAGTGGGTTATGATCTTTCGGCAAGAATCTCTTGCTAACCACAGCATGCACGCGGAGGGCGAGGCCCATTGCTGCAAAATCACCGTTTCGAGTTCATTGATTGACCATGAAAAAATGTGTTGACAGAAACTTCGCTTCGGTTCAAATACATTTCAAGTGATCATAAATAATGTTTGCTTTGCTTTAAAAGTGTTTTCAAACTTATCAAAAGTTCTGCGATAGCCAGCAGCGCCTGCATATCGATAAATGTGTAACCGTTAATTTATGTCTGAAAAAATTTGCCGCTTTAATGAGAAATGAGAAACGGCGCGGTCAGTAAAAGCACAAATCAAACCCGCTCTAATAACTGCACAAGCGCTATGTTCTCAAGGTCGCCCATTTCCCAACTCTCATTCATTTATCCAAATCAATGACTCAAGTTGCAGCAACGGCGGTTTTCTGACTGCAAAACATTTATCGCCACTTGCTCGGAAATAACCGTACACGCTCGACAGTCAATTAATCATAAACGGTCAGCGATCACAATTGAAAAATGTGCAATCGAAAGGAATAAAGATTGGACTTGGGAGGTTCACGCATAAGCGATCGTTGGTAAATGATTTGGATTATGAAAATTAAATAGTTTTTATAGTCCAAACTTCTTCTTATAAAGAGCCTTTGAAAGCACTAACTTTAAGCAGGAAAACTTGCTGAAACTAAAAAAAATCAAGAAATTAATGCACATCATCTACTAAAGTGTAAAGCCCTTGAAGATCAACTGGATCCTTGAAGATCAACTGGATCCTTGAAGATCAAGAAGGATCGTGCTGCAAAATCAATAACTGGAAAAAGAAGAGATTTTCTCAAAACTGTACTGGATAGCAAGGGATCTCAACTCATAAAACTTTAAACATTTCGACATCTTTAGATAATAAATAAGCATTAGAAAAAAAAAGATCATAACGAAGTGGGAGACAAAAACTTGCCTGAAATTTAGCTTCAAAACTTCCCCGCATATGTATTGTCGTGGTTTCAATTTCATTTTACCACAAGTGTGCTTTAAATAAATTCCCTTTTCACCCTGTTTAGTTTGATGCCGATCTCACAACACCTCGATGCGAGGGCCGTGCGTCAGTTAGGTGTTTTCTGAGTTTTATTAACAAATTCTACATTGCGGCATATCTTGAGATTTATGAAGAAAAGAAGGAAACATCGACATTTTTATTTATCGGTCGGACACTAAAACGGGTGCCAACTTCAAAGTTAAAACTACACATTCTAAGATTGCTTCCGCCATGTCGTTATTAATTTTCGCACATCTTTTACTCAAACAAAATTGCTTTTTTGTAAAAATTGAATTGAACGATTTTGTTGAAATTCATTAGCTGCTTTCAACTGGAAGTGATGACCAAACTGACGAACTGGCCCCAGTCATGCTGATTTCCTGTGCAACTAATCGGCCTTCACCCCATCCGAAACGGTCCGAAACTATTTCCATAAACGATTTGCGAAAAACAATCTTCTAGCTACTAAAACAAACATCAATTATAAGCTTCTTAAGTCTCAACTTCCGATTGTTTCATGACAGAAGTCGGCGCTAATTAAGCTGTTTGCGTGAAATAAATTTTGGATTTTTTTGACGGACGTCCTTGAACGTCAATAGCTTTTCAACATGAACGTCTGGCGAGAAATTAACAAATTTCAGCTGTTCGGCGATTTATGTGTGAACACAATGAACAAAGACGGAAGTGCAGTTTGAATTGAGGCAGCCAATTAACGAGTGATCGCCTCCGAGTCTCTTAACACCCATTAGGCTACGTAGTTTTGCTGGTTCTTTGTGCTTTTAAGGCCAATTCTCAACGTCATATCTATTCAGCGACATGACAACTCAACAGTTCAATATCAAGCTTCAATATCTTCACGGTTTCTTCTGCTACATTTCTTCAAAACAAACTCCAATAATTTGATTGACGTGAGTACAAAAAAATCGAACTAATTGTGAGTCGGCCAGGTTATTATGAAAAAGAGTAAAGAAATAAAATCTCACTTCCTGCATATCGGCGCGGCTGGTGAATAATTGGATAATTGTCTGTAAAAACTGCTTTGATTCGTAGCAAAAGCAGACAGATTGTTGGGAAATTACTAAAAAAACATTGTAACAATTGAAATCCAAATCTCAAAATCGAAATAGCGCTTAACATGGCTAGAGACCGCAGCTTTTTCCAAAATCTTTCGATCGCAGCTCGCATTCTTCTCGCTGAAACTTCGTAGAAGTCGGTCTCTTAATGAGCAGCGGAAGGTGATGTATGACAACATCGAAAAGCGGTCTGTGGTTAACCAGGGAACAAGACGTGTTCAAATGAATCTATAAATTTCAAGACAATTCAATTTGTCAGACGTGCAATTAAGACTTTACATACATTTGCATACTTGTTTGTGACAATCGCGAACTGCCGCTTACGTTCTAATTAAATTTGCATTCGAACGTTGCACATCTTCTAATCGTGATTGCGAAATAATTCACAGCGAGTGGATCACGATCCAACCTTATAAAACAATTTTGTTAATGCTACGCTTAAAGGTCGACGTGTCTTACACCTACAACAGCTGAATGGATGTTTTTCGGATGCGCATGTCGAAACAGCATTGAATCAATCACGAAATTGAAGCATAAGATGTGCAAGTAACTGATCGTGTCACGTTTTAATGTCAAGAGCCTAAATGTTGGGATTGAATGCCATCGAGCACTTTGCCCTGTCGTCTGCTTGCCTTGAATCCACAAAGAATCACGAAAAACTTATGTTGGCAATGAAATATCGAAAGATGAATCACCGAAAATATTGCCACGCGAAGGAGTGCTTGTAACTCTAGCAGCCAGCCGGTTGTGCCAATTCAACAACTACATCAATTAATATTTTTCTCTCAAAGAGTGATCTAGGAGTTCCCTTAATTTAATATTAACCTTCGAATAACTCGGAAAGCGATGGATCTGACGGGGCTAGGAAGGCAAACAGTTGGTTTTCGTTACCTGATCATGACTGTCGCTCTGAGCGGTATGCGATCCAGATTATCCGCTGGTTTTATTGTGTCTCTCGCGACGATGAAAACTAATTTTGCAATAAATCATCGCCGGTTTTATGGATTTGTTGACGTGGGGCCGCAGCCAATTGGAAAATGTCACGTCAAAGCGTTTTATTGTCTTTGAAACCGAGATGCGCATAAATTTATGTTGGCTCGAATTGGACGCTTTCCGCGGATCGTAAAAGCTTTTAAGTTCAACATGGCTTGAGTGTTCACGACATGACATTCATACCGGGACAAGTATCGACTGGGGGCGATTTACTTAAATATACAAAATCTAACGCTCAGTGAATTCATCCAATGTCATAATTGAAGTCAGGCAATAAACTACTCTGTAATAAGTTCTGTGGAGCGGTAGTCAGCACAGAAACAGATGTTACGCTGTGCTCGGTTCTAACTCGGAATTCAGAATGCACTTGAGATGATGTAATGCTTGAAACTTAATTGTAAAGAACTATTTGATTGGATTGTGTAATTGGCTTCAATTAATCCACGTGCCAATTGCGCACTATGCCTGCCTGCCTATGAACTAATCAGATTGTACTCGAATTAGTCAGAAATTCCTTTGTTAACGGCAAGGTGAACGATTGCCGGTCGGTTCTGGCTTTTCATAATACACTTTTAAGCTTTGAGTTGGCTTTGTTTTAAGTAAATCTTCCCAATTTTATTTGTTCGGATAAGTGTGACTCAATCCCAGAAGCTTAAATTAATGTCGCTTAAGGAAGCTTAACGTCGGATTTCTCAAGAAATCTTCTGTGCATTGGTTGCGCAAAGTCTGATGTTAATTTTTGCTTTTTTTTTAAAAGAGATATCAACACGAAATCAAAACGAAAACAACGCGAATGTTAAATCACGGCGGGAAAAGCTCTCCGACTTAAACTGAGCGCTGTTAAGCTGAGCGCGCAAGCTCTCACTTGCTATAAAGAGACTCGACACTGGTTTCAACGTAGATTTTATTGGGTATTGAACTTTCAGAGATTGCACAAATCTCACAGGAATCATTTAAAGCTATGGGGTGAAGGAGTTCTTGTTGGTGAATCTGTGATCTCAATGATTGCGTCTTTATTGGCGATGCTTGTCGTTAGGGCGACTCGTTTCAATTCCAGCAACTCGAGTTTGTTCTTCAGCTTCTGGTTCTCTTTGTGCATTTCACTGGGACAAGTAAAAAACTCATTAAATCACAATGTTCATCCTACAGTCAGTTTCTTACCGTCTGATTTCCATTTCCACGCACAATTGTTCTTCAAAGCTTTTCTTTTGAGTGTCCAAATCATTCTTCAGACCGATGATTTGCTTCTGGTAAGTTTCTTTCTCAATGTAATCCGGAATTGGCTCGGAATTGAAGTAGAGTCGTCGATTCGATGCCACTGCACAGTCTTTGCGACATTCAGGACATGTCCTTGATCTGGAAAATTCCTTCTGTCACAAACACAATTGCTTGGATTTTTTTTCTCACCTTGTCATCCAGTTGTTGAGGCATTTCTCGTGAAAAACGTGACCACAGCTCGTAGAAACGATGAAGTCGGCATCAAAGAGTCGATCGGTACAGATCGAACACATGATCTTCTCCATTTTGATTTGGCAAAGTAGATTTTCTCCGCCGATCTTGCTTGGCTTGTTTACTTTTGATCCGTGACGTAACCAAGTTAACGACCATTCTAAGTTGTGTTCTAGAAATTTTAGAACTTGAACTGCATAGTCCATTCGGAAAAATAATCTCAGGAAACTTTCAATTTAATTGGTTTCGATCGGAACGCTTAAAAAGCTAAAATTTCCACTACAGTAGCAATAGAAGTGTCAGGAGTGTAAAGAACTGGTGGAGTTCCATCGTTAACTGCAGATCACAACAGTTGGAAGCAACATTCAGGATGAGTCAGTTGAGTCTATATGATGAAGAAGAAGCCAACTTGAGCTTGACGGATTGTTATGGACCGGAAGATGACTGTGAAAATCAGCACAACTTCGTGGTTCTAGCAGCGGAAGACGTCGTTGATCTGATGACGAATGAGACAGAACGAGTTCGCGAGATCGTCAATGTAAGTGGAACCGATTTGTGATTCTTCGTATCTAGCTGAATTTTCCCCTTGCAGCTTCCTCCCGCTCAGCTCCGAATGCTTCTGACCAGCTACAAATGGGACATCGTTTCGTTTCTCGAGAATTTTTACGATGGCGCGGTCGTACTGCCAAAGAAGCGCTCGTCGACTCAGACTACTCCGATTCAGAGCACTGAAAACAAGGAGAACAATAAACGTCTGCTGCGAAAGCGTCCATCGCCAACAAGCACCGAAGGAAAATCTCTTACCAGAAAACATCGTGGTAAGGAAAGCAAGCCGCAGAAAGACTGTGAAGTTTGCACGGAATGCTACGATGTCTCGGTAAGCCAAGGTCATTCTCAAAGGTTGCTCCGGTCTAAAATTGCTTTTACAGAAAATCTGTGAGCTTAGCTGTGGCCACTTCTTCTGTCGAGCCTGCCTCAAGGCGTACATCGAGCAGGCAGTCACTCTCGGCGCTCTTGTCGACTGTATCAAATGCCCTGGATATCCTTGTGAAATGCCCTTGGATGACGACTTCATCGTGGGCTTGCTTGAGAACAAATTGAAGCCGAAGTACCAACAGCTGATCACCAGCGGGTTCGTCACCAACAACCGTCTCATCAAATGGTGCCCGTCACCAGACTGCTCGCGAGCTATCAAGGTCGAAGTTGGAGTTCAAGACCAACCAGCCGTCGAATGCGGTTGTGGCTTCCGCTTCTGCTTTTCATGCAAGGAAGAAATCCACAACATGATTCCATGTAAAATCGTGAAGGATTTCAACGAAGTCAAAGCTGCTACTCTCAGCACAGCCAATTGGGTTGTACGATACACCAAATCATGTCCTCAATGTACGACTGACATCGAGAAGAACGGT
>JPYR01000103.1:45805-74240 GCA_000775305.1 Belgica antarctica | reverse complement strand
ATTGCATTGTTGCGACAGCAGGCGTGCAAATTTGTAAACACAGACATTGAAATTCATAATCAGCACAACGAAACGTACGACTTAGTAAACTTTGATAACAGGCGCTCGGCGAGTCGTAAACGGCATATATACTGCAGTTGGCCGATTTCAGACACGACAGCGGTTGAGCTGAGATGCCCGAGTTGGTTAAGGGGATGGACTTGAAATCCATTGCGGTCTTCGCGCGCAGGTTCGAATCCTGTTCTCAGCGGTTCACAGTTGAATCAACTTTTTGCAAAATTTCCATGTTCGTTGACGAACGAGTTGCTGAACGTGTTTTCCCATAACATCGCATCCACTCGCTCAAATCTTTCTCCAAAAACACTTTAAATTCCGCATTTCTCAATCATGTTTTATTTACTGCGGTATCGCAGTGGGTCCAGCCGCGAATTTATTGCCACATGAAAAGTGATAGGCTCTCGTGCAGAGTGAACAATTAAAAACTGTTCAATCACACATAATTCATCGGCGCAGTTGTTGGCGCAATTAATTTATTATTATTTCAATTTAATGACTAACTGCTTGGATGTGTCATAAGAAAGACTTGCACAATAATTCCTTCCAATTGCGATCCGACACCTAATTGCACTAGGTGAAAAACTTGGAACTTTCAGCCAAAGAAACTCACCCGTTGTAATTAATTGGATTTTTTTATTCATAATTAAATTTCCATCGATAACGGCAACCTTTTTTGCAACATGGTCACGTTATTTTTCTGATTGCATATTGATTGATCTCAGCTGTCCACTGATTAAGTCATTCCAGCAGACTTGAGTGATCTCTGTGAAATTACTTAACAATGGAACTAATCTAATCGAACACAAATTATAAATGTGAAACAACAAATCAATCGCCGGAGTCAACGAACCCGCAATATAAACATGCAAATAAGGCGGAGAGACTGGCTGGTTCTCTTATGCTGTCGATTTTATAGCAAGAGAGACTCGCGCTCGATCGCCGCTCAGCCCGAACTCGTGAGAATCGCGAAGCTTAAAACAATTTCATTCACGGCATGTAGCGCCAGTCATTTTCTTCTGAACCATCAGAGGATTTGGTTGATTTTTAAATTTCGGCGCGTCTCGTGGTGAAAAAAATAAAGTTTAAATTGGGCTGCAGGGAAAATGCCCCGTTGAACAACAAAAAATAAAATAAAAACATAAAAATTGAATCAACAATGAAAAGTTTTTTAGTAATCTTGGCCGTTGTCTGTAGCCTCAGCGGATTCTTGTGTCTGCCGCATGGCGAAAGTTGTAAGTTTTCGAGTGAAAAAACGTTTCTTTTACCAGAAAAAAGTCAAGAGTTGTCTTAAAGTAAGAATATCGCGCGTGAACCGCCGCCTCAAAGCCAAAATAAAGTGAAAGCCGAAGTTACAAAGAGAAAAGAGAAAGAAATGGAAGAGAAAAATAAATAAATAACAAAAAAAGTGTAAATTGATTTAATATTAGCTGCGGCAGCATCAAAGTTGAAATTGCGACATGAAAATCCTTGTACTTGAATTGACACTGTAAACAATGCGCGAAATGTCGCTGAAGATCGCTGTTTAGTGAAGAGAAATTAAGCATCACTAAAAAACTGTGAAAACGAAATGTGTGAGCGGTTAAATTACAGCACCGCGTGTATAACTTGTGATATTGATTATTCAGTGAGAGAAAAATCATTGCATAATGAGACAACGATGCCAACACCTAAGGTTGATAGAAAGTGTCGCGTTGAAAAGGATTGGCGATCGAACTGGTGGTCGATTCACTCGAACACTGCGAATTCTGAAGCGATTCGAATGCCAATTTAGACGAACTGTGGAAGTGCAACAGATGTTTTCATTTTCTACCGCTTTTCTTATGCTCCAAAAAACTCATTACAGAAATAATTTATTGCGACACTTGAATGATGACATTGGAAGGATTTGTTATGAGCTTAATTCTAAGTCAAACGCGATTTTTTGCATTCTTATTGGAATTCTTTGTAGTGCTTCGTTCAAGGCAGTAAATTAACTTACATTTAAATGAGAATATTATTCAATCGAAGAACACCCAGGTTTAAGTAGAGAATTGTTTTTATGATCATCAAAACGGTAGTAATTAAATAATGGGAGCGTTCTTAAGTGATGTCATTGACGGTCAATGTTGTTAGAACATTATTGAACGAGTTCTTTAGAAGGAATTAAATTATGCGACTGTTCTGATTTGAAATCAAATCAGCCTTTGATTTCAAATCAGAACAGTCGCATAATTTAATTCCTTCTAGAATTTAAAGCGTTTTAAAGCGTTGATTTTATGTTTCGGGAGAACTGAAGTTACCTTTAGAACCATAGAAGCAGCACTGCATTTCTTCAAATATTTGCAGCAAAGCTTTATGTTTTGAGAACAAAATTAAGTGACGACTTTATTTATTATTAAATTCAAAAGCGTTGCTGTTGAAAACCAGAAGGACTGATGTTGAAAACCAAAGCACTGCTTCTAAGTGCCTGGACAACTAAAATTCGCCACAAAAAACAAAGTTTCAACTTCTCAACGAACCTAAACATCACTTACAAAGTATCCGCAGACCTGTCAAATTGGTCGAAGTTTAAAGGCATCACAAGCACAAACTAAATTTATGTGCACTTCAAGTTTCACAGAACAATAAAATCTGCTGAACCCGATTTATTCGCGACTCAAATTCCGTAAACGTTCAAGTGCGATGATTTATTGCGACAAAAAGTGTTCAATTTCTGCATTGTATTCAATTAATCACAAAATCATAATTAAATCAAATAATTTTGAGCATTGTTGATATTCGAAGGCTACATCAAATTAAGGGAATTCTACTTCGTCTCTTCTGGCTGGAAATAAAAATCTTATAATTGAAGTGATTCGATCGGCGGGCATGCTGCTGCGGTGATGCTAAAAATAAATTACGAACAAGCACTCCTTAAACTTGGAATACTTTTCGGTGATTCATATCGTGAAATATTTCATTGTCGAAATTAATAAAGGCTTTTCGAGCGGCAAACAATGTTGATAGAAATTACAAACATGCAAATCGTAGGTTGGATGACCGTTTTGAACAATCTTCCCCTTGATTTTAATTTATTTCACCTCCTTCTAGGCTTTTGACACTGAAAGCCTCCAAACTGAATCTCAAGTCGTGACTTGGAAATTAATTTAATTACCGACTCTTCCTTTGCATCAATTCTCCGCGATTGAATTAATGACGTGAACACAGCGCGATGTTCTGTTTGACGTTAGGAACGAATCAATTTGATCTTTTGTCGAAAAGCACAAACAAAAATTCTTTAAGTCACGATTTTATTCCAATTGTTAGAAATATTTCGTAATTGCTGTTCCAAAACCGAGGTTTGAGTCCACGATTTGGTACTCGGTGGCCTTATTAGCAACGTTTTGAGGGTTTTCGGGGTCAAACTTTAGAAATCTCGGCGGAACAATCAGTGTTCTAAGCTGTCTGTGGTTTGGAAGTTTAAAAATAGCTGTATTCTTGGAGTTTGAAACATTGCGGTGGCACAGAATGATGATTAAGCGTTTTGAAAGGAATATATTTGAAGCGTTGATTCATAATAAATTGACAATTAACGCATCGCTTCAAAAATTAATCTAAGCATTGTCTAAAGTAAATAAAATTCAAAGCGTCACTTCATCTCTTATTGGCTTTAAAAGGCGTCACCTACGATAATTCATTCTTAATTACGATTAATTACATCAGAAATGGCTTTTCCGTAACGTCAAACCGAAAAGTGACATTTTTACGACGTCGTGTTGCGAACTGAGATCACCAGCGGCATTCAACTTAAAGTTTATTGTTGTTTTGGTAAATGCGGAACTTTTCCTCCATTAAACCCATCCATTAATCATTCGCAGTTCAGAAAGATAAATCGAAATTTCTCTGTCCTTGTCCAAGAAATATTATTGTTTCGGTTGTTACATAAACCCGATTTGGAGCCAAAATAAAAGGAAAGCCAATCGGAGCCATCTCTTACGACTTTCTCCAGTCTCACAAAAATCGCAACAAAGTTTTTGCCCCGTTTTATCACTCAGCAAGTCTCAGCGTGCTTGATTAGGCCTGTTGTAAACACGGGGCAGTGATCGGCATCGGTCTTATGTCAACACGCAGTTTTATACGCGATTACCTCTAAATCAAGTTATAGCAAATCGCATCGCGCGAGAGAAAAAAATAAAACTGCCAAGTACGGATACAGGAAAAATTATATTACGTAAATAAATTTACCGGCTATTTAGTCAATGAAACTGACAAGCGAGCAAAAACTCGAGAAATGCGAATATGTTTAATGCATAAACGAATAAAAACGCGTGAAACACTCGATACGTCCGTCGATTTTAGTATATTTGATCATGCGAAGCAATTTGATTTGGATTTATCGTGTTAACAACGCGAGAACGCGTTGTTCCAAGTGCCTATTAATCGCACTTTCTTCAGTGCTTACAAGACTTTGTTGCGTTGAATTGTTAGTCGAGATTTCGTCAGCCGTGAGACATCGTCGCGTTTACGTGCAAAGTTTACCGACCAAGTCAACCGAAAAACAAACTCATCGGCCGGGGTTGCGAAAGGCGGCCGCTTAAAGCTTCTCAATTACATCAATAGCAGCTCAATAATTTGCGATAATTTCCAGTTCACTCTTCCACGTCGTTTGCACGGAATTTTTGGGCTGATTGTTTGAGCCATTTTGTCTGTGGTTTCGATATTCTCGACTGTAACCACTTGCCCAATAAAGTGATTTAATAATCGAACATCATAATTTTCCAATTCATGGATTTTGGTTTTTATTGGGCAACATTTTTCAATGTTTCAATGGAAAACTCATTTCAATGCTTCGAAAGAGGTTGGCAATTGCATTGAACCGTTTTTGGAACAATATTTTGGAAGTGTTTGAAGTGTTAATTCAGTTAATTGATGTTGAAAAACGAACTGAATAAAGTGAAGTTGTTGATGGCGACGGATCAACATAATCTCCGGCTGATTAAAGCGTCACTCGCAATTAAATCTCCGAGGGCACGCTTGTTGGTGACGTTTCGACTGATTTTAAATCTTGAATGCAATTCAACGCATAAACGAAGAACGAATGGTGAAATATATTTATGAAGTTTAATTTAGCGAACATATTTTCCGGTGTCTGGGCTGCGATTTAAAAACATTTTAGCATTGTGTACCCATCACTGATGATATCACTTAGCGCTGCTTTCAATTAAAGCGAACTTATTAAAGGTATTTCGGGAGATGTGCATTGTGTGCGTCATTCAGTGAGAACACATAAAAAATGAATTTGCACAAGAATAACAAAGAAATTTGGTCTAAGAAGGCTAGAAATGCAGTAAATTTACGCTTTTTACATGGAAAGCATTCTAAAATTACAAAGTAACCTCCAGCCTGGATGCTGGTTGGAAAACTTTGTGAATGCGTTCCTATGTTGCGGCGCCACGCTTTTTACATAACTTATTAATCAATCCGAAAAAAAAAAACAATTTAAGCTCGTCAAATTTTTTTTAACTTAAATCCATCATTTCCACCGTCGATTGCATCCATACATCCCACACAACCTATGCTGAACTTTGAGTTTATTATTTAGACTTCAAGAAGTGAGACTTTCGTAAATTGCTCGCGATCTTAATTATAATTTCAACAGACAAGTCTCTCGATTGTTGCATGATCGACAATTTTGAGCAATTACGTTAATTCCATGTCCTCTCTTTTCCGATGTGTGTTCAAAATGTCTCTTAAAAGTGAAACAATTTAAACTGCCGAAAAAACCAGAGTCCCGATCCGACATAATTTGGTTCGATTTAGAGTTGTTGTGAGAGCGAAGCAATTTGCAGTGATTGTTGTCGACAACTTAACGTCGGAACGATACTTTTATGATAATGAAGCATTTCTCCCTGCCAGTAACCGGCGGAGCTATTTATGCAGAAAAAATCAAAGTGGAAATTTAACTTAAATCGTGACACGCGTTTTCTCAAGAAATGCATAAAGTTATCATGTGAAAGCAAGGAACGCATGCTAAGAGATTGTGCAATGTGAAGAATTGCGTAAGATATGCCGTCTCTTCCTGTTCGATCATCGAGAGTTCGCAACGAATCACTTTTCTTCTCCACCCCGCGACCTTTCGCATGCAGACGTTTTTGCGAACTTTTTCGCCAAGCTTTTTATTTGCACAATATTAGCGCGAGCACGCGTCCGAAATGTTAATTGATTGTTTGTCATAGAAATTATGTGTCTTTACAGCTGTCATTAGGTGCATAACAATCACGATGACTACAATTTGCATGTTTCTCGCACAATTTGTGTTGAAACGTGCTGCTAAAGACAACTCAAACATTGTTCGCTGACGGGTTGGGTCATATGGTGATTAACAAAGACATTTCTTTCTCTCTCCACAGCGCCTGTCGACGATCACGATGACTCAGACATGTGGATGGAGCCTGACGAGCTGCCACCGCCCCAATACAGCGTAGTCAGATCAGAATCACGTGTTGTTCGCCAATACTCAACCTCGCCCCAGTACCAAGAACAACGTGGCGGTTTCAGACCGATGCACGCCCCGCCCAGCTACTCCACAATCTCGCGAAGTGAACACTCAGCACCGGCGCCGCTTGTTTCTCCTTCATACGAAGCACAAAACCCAAGTACAGCTGAGCAGAACTTCTTCCCGTCGTTCTTCAGAAATCCACCGGCGAGCGGGAACTCTCGTCCCTTCCAGGCCCAGACACAGCCCAACTCAGCTGCTTCAATCGCTGGTCGATACGGTGCTGGCCGTTCCCAAAACTTTGACCAGTCGATCCTTGGATCTGGCGACTTCTCTGTTCTCCGCGGTGGAACCTTCTTCCCGGAAGGGTCGAGATCTTTCCGCGTCAAAAACGAAGATTTCTTGTCGAGCCTGCTTAACGGTCATGGAAGACCCAATGCACAGCCCTTGACCGCCACCAAGAAGCCCTACTACCCGGAAGATCCTTTTGAGAACTTCAAAGACTTCGCTGACATCAACGCCGGTAACGACCCGGCCTTCTCGCACTTCATCGTTGTCTACGCCAACAAAAATTCAACGAAGCCACATCCATCGCACCCGAGTCCAAAGAACATCTTTGAACAACTACAGCTCCTAGATCTCGAAAAAGAACGTGAGAAGAGCGATCAAGAGAACTCTGTCGACGAAAGTCCAAAAGAAAAAGAATTCAACGAGAAAAAACTCATGAAGCTTAGCAAGTTCAAGTCGAAACTGGCGAAGACAAAAGTCGTGAAGAAATACAAAAAGAAGCTCGGCCCCAAGGTCGATACATCACCAGACTACACAGATCCACTGCTGGCCCTAAGTTAAAAAGCTTTTTCTTCCGGCACTAACGTCCGGACGACGATTTGTGTAAGAATAAACTTTCGAATCCTATCTTTTCCCCTTAAAACTTAAACTTTCTTTCGTAGCGAACCCAGCAGCGACAAATTTTTTGTTTCTTTTAGTGTACAAAAGAGAGAATTTCAAATCAGAACGAATGAAGACAGTAACTCAGCCGTTAATAGCGATATTTAATTAAGTTAACTCTTGCGATTGGGGAGACTTTGAATGATGTGGAGTGCGTCAGGGGCTTTTAGGGGATGATTTCCGTGTTTTCTTCTTACTCATAAGCTTTCTGTGAGTAATAAAAGTTTTTCTCTTCTTCGAGTTGTTCGTGAATGACGCAAGGACAGAATCGATGATGCCATTCACGGGTAACCCTTAACGATGTTTCACACTTCATTTCAACTAACCACTGCCTACTCTGAACTTCTGCAATCAAAATCCCTTCATTTTCTTCTAACCCACCCGCTATAAACCTCTGACACACTCGTCATCACCCCAAGGAGTTCTTTTGCCTGTAAATGTTTGCAAATTAAAAACCAAGATGTGAGACTTTATGCAGCAAGTGGACCATTATCCGCTACGTGTGACCATTTTAATATATAAGTTGAGAGGCCTAGAATGTAAGCAATCAATTAAGATGATACCGAATTTTCGATAAAATAAATATTCAAAAACAAGATCGATTCACTTTTAAGAATTTATTTACTTACTAATATTAATTAAAGTTTGTATCTTAACCTGTCGTTGTAAGCAGTTGCTTACAAAAAAGTTTTTAAAGTAGTTTCTGTTGGTGTCACTTAATGGCACAACCGTTCGTGGTCTTGCAGATGCTTTGCGGCGAGGAAGTACAGTTGACACTCGCTGCACTTGAAGCTAGTCGGTTTCTGGTGGTTCATCATGCACTCTTTTGCTCGGGAGTTGTCAAGGTACGCGGCGTTGCAGATGCGGCATCGATGAACTTGTACTTGGATTTTTGGGAGAGGTGGACGGTGCTCTGTCGGCAGTGCAAGTGGCGACACGTCTTCTTCAGGTGACGTTGAAGAGTTTTCTTCGTCTTCCTCGACTTCTTCGCTAGAACTATCGTTGTCTTCGTCTTGAGACGCGGCGCCTGGCTGGTGGTAGTCGACTTGCGCTTCTTCCAACTCGTCGATGTCTAACTCGACATCGCTGTCGACGACTGCAGGCTTGGGATTGTTGCTGGCAGTAGTTTGCATGCCGCCTCCGTTCATAAAGTGGTCGGCGACGTGAGATCGAAGATCCTGTGCTGATGCAAAGCTGACGCGACACAGTTCACAGCTGTGAGACTTCGGCTTGACATCGTCTTCTGCTCCCGATGTTTCATCTTCTTCGTCCGATGTGTCATCGTACGTCTCTTCGTCGCCATTCGCCTGTTGTTCGGCCAGCTTTTGTTGCTGAGCGTGTATTTCGAGAACCTCCGGATCCATTTCACGGTCATCCAGATGAGTCAGCAAGTGTTGCATCAGTCGATCTTTTCGCGTAAACATTTTCATACAAATCTCGCAGTTCCACTCATACCCACCACCGGACGACGCACCGCTTGACGGAGTGATTGACGACTTCTTCAAGCGCGCATCGCTGATTTTGTGATTGACCCACTCAGCGACGGTTGAAAACGTCACATCACAGTGAGTGCATTCTCCGACTCGATCCAATTTTGCACCGTCACCGGCCCCATCTTGAATTTCTTCGCCACTCGCGTTTTTCTTGTGCACTTCGATGATGTGCCGACGAAGGTTGTTTTGGCTGGCGAACTTAACGTTGCAATGCGGGCAGATTGGATTCGTATGTAGTGCTGCGATGTGTTGAACTGGCGTCGTTGTGGTGGTGCGACGAACTTTGCTTGGCGGAACTTGGTCTGGCATCCACATTTGAGACGGATCAGTGACTTTTCGCCCATCAGGCGAGCGGAAATGCCATCCACGATGTACTTGCAGTGCATTGGCGTTCGAGAATGCTTTCGGGCACATATCGCAAGCGAACTGGCCGTCGGGAGTCTCAGACGGCGCCGGTCGTTTTCGTTTCTTGGGAACGCTGCCAGTGTTCGACGAGTGATTCATTTGAGGCTTGGCTTGAATGTTCTCCGACGAAGAATCTAACAGCCAATGACCTTCGGACAAGAACGACTCGCCTACTGGCTCAGTCGCGGTGTCAGCGACGATTGGAATGCTACCGGGATGAACGTGTTGCATGTGCAGAACCAGCTCTGCTTTGTCGAAGAAGACTTTTTCGCAGGCGTCGCACGGCGAAGGCTCTGGAATTCGCGGGTGTTTCTTGTGGCGATGCACCCAGAGAGACTTTTTCGATTTGTACACCATGCTGCATTCTTTGCACGGATATCCACCGTGCTCATCTTGCCCGTTGAGTGGCCCACCGCCTTCGTTGTGGCTGTTCATGTGAATTGTCAGTTTTTTGCTCGAGTTGAAGCAGCGTTGGCAGAAGCGGCACTGGAACCAGTATTCTTGGTCATCGGGGATGGTGTGCTGTTCGTCTTCTCCCGTTACGTGACTAAACGACTTCGAGTCGTCTTGCATCATCGAAGTGAACGGATCATCAGCTTCCAGTGCATCTACGTCGTCAATTGCGTGAATTGATTTTTGATGCTCTACGAGTTCCGTTCGCGACGTGTAGACAATGTGGCAGAGCGGGCACTCGTATGTCTTTGTATCTGATGCGGCACCGCTTTCATTCGCCAAGATCATCGATTTCTGCTCTTCTTCTTGCTTCAGTTTGCGCTGTTGCTGTGTGTATGGATCAAGAAGGTCAGGCGGTAGAACGTTCTCGTAGTCTGCTTCGCGAATTTCGTGGCATCGCCACAGGTGGACCTTCAGGCCTTTATCATTGGCAAAATCGGCCGGGCATAGCGTGCACTTAACAAGCTCTCCACCGACGTTATGGACCTTGATCATATGCTTTTGCAAACCGGTCTTCGTGGCGATTCGTTTGCTGCAATGACGGCACTTAAACGACTTGGTTGGTTCTTGATCGGTCTTGGACGGCGTCACAGCTTCGTCGTCCGAATCGTTTTGCAGCTGATTTTGGTGCATCTCCAGATGCTTTTCGAAGGAATCACGGTCGTCGTCGTTGTGATCGCAGAACATGCACTGCAATTGTCCTTCGTGGTCTTCCATTTGGTGGTCAAGCCACTTGGCACGCTCACGGAACTCCATTCCGCAGTCGACCATCTTACAAACGTAGGCAGGGAGATTCTGAGCAGACTGATTGCCGATTTGATGTTGCAGAAGTTGACGTGGCGACACTTCCTGCTGTTCCTTGTTGTGGACCTTAATGAGATGGTCGCGCAAGTAAGTCTGCTTGCTGAACTTTTCATCCGGGCACTCTGGACATTGATAAGTTTGTGGAACTTGGTCCGGATGCTTGGCTTCCATATGACGCAATACATTGTAGTAGTTGTTGTACTGTTTATGGCACACTGGGCACTTTTGCACATTTCGCACTGCATTCGCTGCGGCACCGGAAATGTTGTGCATTTGAACGTTGTCATCGGGCTCTTCAAAAAGGATCTCGTCGGCGCCGTCTCCGCCGTCTTGGGCTTTTAGATGTGTCTGATAGACGTGCTCCAGATAGATGGCCTGTGTTTGAAATTGTTCGCCGCAAGTGTTGCAAACAATGTAAACAATGCAGTCCAAGTTGTTGAAATGACGCCGGCGCACAGCCGAGTCTGTGAAAGACTCGTTGCAGTTGATACAGCTGGCGTTTGGAGTTTCACGGTTCTTCGTCACCTCCAAATGAGTACGATAGACGTGTTCGCGAAAATCGCTCTTAAGTCGGAATGTGTCATCGCAAATGGCACAAGCGTAAACGCGATTAGCAAGGACGTCCTTGGCTGGTGTTCGTAGATTCGTGTCGCTCGGCATCAGGTTCTTGGGAATGTCATCGTCGGCCATGACCAATCGGTAGAGGTTTGGACAGGTTCCACCGGGTCGCTTCAGATGCCCAATGAATTGGCCTTTGCTGTCAAATTGCTTCAAGCACTTGAAACAGACGTTGCGTGGCAGGCCGTGATACTTTTTTCGCATGTGCCCCATGAAGAACTTGTAGCTGGGGAACTGCTTGCTGCAACACTTGCATTTCATGTCTTGTGCCTGCTCCAGGAAGTTGAGGTTGCTTAAAATGAACTGGAGCTTGGAGGGCGTCAGCAGGTGGCGGTATAGTTTCGGTTTCGAGTAGTCGATGTTGAGAGCTGAAGGTACTTTAGATTTCTTGGCCGGCGCGGTCACCACCGGAAGTTGAGGCTTTTGCTCAATCTTTAGTTCAATCGGCTGCGGCGTCGGTCCGATTGGCTGCGGTTGAATTTTGTGGAGGTTTTTCTCGTGACGACGAGCGTTGGCGCGGTTTGAGAACTGCATGTTACAAACGGAACAGTTGGCAGGGACTTGTGCATGGCGACCGCCGTTGCTGGAGACTTCGCTCATCTTGTCGTCATTGGCTGAGTCATCGGAATTCTAAAAAGCGGTGATATAAATTTAAGTATTCAAAGTTAGTCAATTGCGAGATGTCTCACCATGAACGACGAGAAGGCGCTCGTCACGCTGTTAATGTGTGTGAGGCCCAGCGATGTGAGAATCGGTGGACCGTTTCCATTTGGCAGTCCCTCGATTCGGTTATCTTCGTCTTCCGACTCATCTTCACTGCTCCCGGGTGCGAGAAACTGAGATGGGTCCAGCTCCATGACATTTTCTTCGTCCTACAAGAAACGAGAAGCGGAACGCGAAACGTGACGAATCAGTTTGGAAATTTCAAGAGCTGTACGAATGAGTGACTTACGTCATCGTCCGAGGCGGGTTCCGACTTAATGAAACTCGTGTCGATCGGATGCTTGGCTTGCTGCTGCTGTAGTTGTGCAAGCTTTTTTCGCTGCAGCTCCGCTTGCGTTTCTTGGAACTTTTGTTTTGCATTTTCGATGGCGGGCTTAAGTTGATTTCCATGGCCATTGAGTTGTGTCTTAAGTAGCGACTGCCCGGTGGACGCTGTTTGTGATTTATTGTCGCCCGATGACAGCCAAATTTTCAGCTTTCTCTGCGCTGCGTCACAGCGGTTCTTGAAACTTTGCCATGAATTTAAGTAGCTGATGCACGCATGACAAACGCTGACTGATAAGCGATCTGCTTCATTCACCTGTTTGCGCGGAGGTGGAAAAAATAAAGAAATTTGAATTGGGAACGACGACTTGTGAATATTTCAGTGGAGGCTCAGCGTGTGCAGCGAGGTCATCGAAGTGGAAGTGAACAAACACACCGCACTCGAGTCTGGAAAATCAATTTCAATTAGCAACTATCTGTTTCAGACCGTACGCTCTCTTGTGCCGATCACTGTGACGATAAGTGTTGGTGTAAGCGGATGGACTATTTTCAGCTTCATGTATTTCTTCGCGGCGTTTGTGTTTTTAAAACTTTTTCGAGCAGTCTCATCGATGTCACCAGAAAAAATGTGAAAACCGACCGATTAAAACACATGCAGACGAAAACGAAAATGTGTTATGCGTTCCATCGTCGCCGATTAGTTGGCCCTGAGAGTTGCCATCGACATGAGACCCGCTCACTCGCTTGCTTCGCTCGCTCCACGATAAGATAATGAAGCTCGCCGCTGTCGAAAATAATTGGAATCGGCTTTTTGTGTGCGTCATCCAGCTCGACATTCAGCGGCGCTCTTTTCTACAATCGCGGGCACCGACGTGATCTTCATGATATTTCAGCTGCAACCAACACAGCCAACAGGCCTTGTCGTTTGCTTCGCTTCGTTCCTTCCATCCATCCGTCCGTTCTGTGTTACACAAAGCAGCACAAAACGCACATGAAGAAGACCGAAAAAGTTTCTTCGAAGGCCTCGCCGCTCTCGCCATGCACCATGTGATGGGGGCATGAATCGAGAACGAAGGAACCAACGGAGAAACCGAAATTCTTCTTCTTTGCAGGGATGATGCACAAGAAAGATCAATAGAACGAGCATTGTACGTCAATTATCATCCTGTCCGCTTTCGCAGGTATCATCATCGTGCATCTCACTTTGCGTTGTCATTCTCGCAGGTCGTCCATCCATCGTAGGTCGTCGTTGGAGAATTTCTCCGGTTTCAGCAGAGCGCACCCGACGACCACGATCACCTTCTTCTTCCACCACCGCCGATTCTCGAGAAGAAAAACCAGTCCCTCACTTGAATCATCCAAATGTCGAATCGGGTCCACCAACACTACCTCAGGCACACTTGAAAACGTGCGATGGCACGAAACAGAGTTTCATCATCATCAGAGCTCAGCACCAAGCATATTTTTCTTTTCACATTTTTTCGTTTCTGCCTTCTCGCATGTGACCGACCACACTGACACTTATCGATTTTCGCCTCGCACACTATGAGCTCGACTTTTCTGAGGTGAATCACTGAAGCAGAGCTGGATATGGCCATCCAGGTGCCAACATCGTTATACAAACTCACCTGGATCTGTACGCAGGCCGAGATTTTCGCCTGGATGGGCAGCTTGTCGGCGGCCTGGGTCTTGAAGATGTTGACGCACTCGTTGTCAGGCGCCAGGCAAAGTCGACAACACGACTTGCCAACGATTAGTGACATCGCGGATCCTTGTAGCTTCCTTTTTCGTTTTTTCACTGACTCTATCTGCGGCGAGAGAACAAATTTCTTGGTTAGTCCCTTGTGAAGTCGCTGCGTCAACTGAGATGTGAAGCGCTGGTGATTCAGGCAAGCCTCGCAGTTGTCTGCTTTCAGTTTTTCAAGAGAACTGGCGATGGACTTGGCTTCGGGAGAGCGCAGAAGAGAGAAACGGAGTCCCAAGAGAGAGAATTCGCTGCTGCACCGACCGAAGAATAGTCGAGTGTGCAGCTTGTGGATGAAAATGTGGCAATTTATGATGAATTGTGCAACTTGGTGGCTCCGTCAGAAGGCTATTTCAGCCGGAATGTGAT
This sequence comes from Belgica antarctica, assembly GCA_000775305.1. NCBI lineage: Eukaryota > Metazoa > Arthropoda > Insecta > Diptera > Chironomidae > Belgica > Belgica antarctica. Next base: position 59,908 of record JPYR01000103.1, on the reverse strand, counting down.
GTTTAGTCACGAAAGCGCCGGAAAATCAAATCTCGCGCTCAATTACACGCGCAAAGCGCGGAGTGTAGAAGCCACCGAAGCTTACTCGGCTTCAGGGAAAAATTGTTTATTTTCACTCGAATAAATATCTTCTTTCGCGTTCCAACGCTATTTCCGGTGAGTTCGCGGAATGACTGTGGTGTATTGCAAGCCCTGCCCGAGTGACGACCGAGCGAGGCGCACTTGAGGTGATTTTTCTACCTTTTCTGACACCGCACGACTTCTTTTACTTCCACTTTGCCTGAAGGCAGAAGAACGACTGAGCTCGACACTCTCTCGTCGTGTGTGCCAGCTCGTTTCAGTGCTGGTTCGTAAATTTTTTGATTATGTGACGATGACGATAACTTCGTTTCTTGTCAAGCTGGCTCGACTTTGCCCGCTTGAAAGAGTTCACTGGCGGTGGTTGCCGACGACGATGACGGTGGTGTAATCCCCGATCTGATCTAATTCATTAAGCGGACATATGACACGCGTGCCCTCTCGCTCACCCTTAATGGTAACCATAGGAAAAGAAAGGAGATTGCATGGGCAGCGCAAGGAGAAGGAAAGAGAAGGCAACGCAGGCAGATGGTACAGTTTTCTGAAGCGTAGTTGAGGACAGCATACCGTCAATATCAAGTCGAGTTCTCTTCTTTGTTATTTGCGTCTGGCTCGAGACATCCAATTTCCTTTTCGTGCCGCGTTTCGAAGAAGGCAGGCATGCGTTCGTGTTGGTGCTGGGTTTGAAGTGCCATCGAGCTACGGCGATTTCATCAGATTCGCTACATGCATTTACGATTTGTTTTCACGAGAACCTGATAATTTTGTCGACCACAACGGCACCGCAAAGCGATTTTTCGTTTCTTTTTTTCTCTGCCTGTGTCCAACACAACCATCCATCCGCTTCCACCGCTTCGATTCGATACCGTCATGAAAAGATATTCCGTCGGTGTCAAAGATGATTAACAAAATATGTCAATCGAGCGGGCGACGTGTAAACCATTTGACCAGCAGGCCTTCGAAGACGGCGTTATGATGACAACCTCAGGTTGTGCAAAACGAAATTTGAATTTCCCACGTGCGCTTATCGATAACCGACTTTCGGGGGATCAGTTAGAGCGTCATGAGCGCTGGAAATATTCCATCAATTATCGTCGTCGGCGTGTTTACCGCCGTGGATACAAGATTACTGAAGTGACACCGGTTCAATGTGTGTGCGCGCCTCGAAATCATCATCATCAGCACATGAGCTGTCCAATTTTGGACAACCAGAATCGTCTTCTCGCCGAGATCGATCGATTTCGCTTTTGCCTTCTTTCTCGTTTCCATTTTTTCCACTCTGCATCGCTTTTGCAACGACACCGACCTGGAATTTTTTTCGGCTGGTTCTGCGAAAAGCAGGATGGAGAGAGGTATGTGCGATGGTTGTGCCTGATGCACGTCTCGGAGTGACTTTGAACAGGCTGTACTTTTTGTGTTTCACTTCAACCATTGCCTTCTTCTTTCGCCACACATCTCTCTTCCCCATCCGCGTGATGTTCTGCAGATCAGCCTGTGTGTTCACCGTAATTGCTTCTATATGGCTTCCCAACACATGCATATCAACTCGTCAATCGTTCACGTAGCGCTCGTCCCATTCCAGAGACAGAGCGAGATTGTTGCGCAAAAACGAAGATGAGATTGATTCCTATGGCCCTCCAGCCAACGTCGAGCGGATAAGGAGAAGAGGGACAACCCGATGATGATGAATGCAGAGCGTAATGGGCTGACAGTGCTCGCATCAGGCACACTTGAAACCTGAATCGACATGCCGAGTGACGAAATTAAAGCTCTTGAGAATTATCAACGACGTTTCGCCTCGATAAAGTCACGGCTTTTCTAATCTGATGTCATCGTGACGAAAGAGGGTTTCCGAAAGTGGTTTGTGGCGCTTTAAGTGCAACTACCTGTCAGGGGCAAGGGTTTTCCTAGATTCGACCTTTCGTTTTAACGAAAACCTTCTTGGAACTGCTGTCACGATTAGGTGTGGACGAAGGACGTGAAAATCGGGTCGTTGAGATGGTGACAACTGTCATCCCTGGACGGCCATAAAGTAATTAATTTTCTTCTTATCTCGATGATCCGCCAAATTCGCCCACTTTGCCTTATCAGCGTGATAAGATATCACCGCCGCTGGTTGTACCTTAAAACTGCACTCGTCTTTAAATACCGAAGCGGATTGCATGGAGTTCACAGTTGGAACGACGAGAGTGAAGTGGGAAGAAACGAAAAGTAAATCGCAACGAAAGTGAGTATTTTTGCATAATCTAAACTACCTTCAGAGATTGTTTTCATGAATCGAAGAGAAGAAATTGTTGAGAAAAGCGTGAATTTTGCGTTTTCTTCTAACTTTTTGAGCAATCTGCCTGTGCTCTCCCGCTTTTCTTCTGCACATGTCCGAACCAAGGGTAACGAACGACTGGTAGTTACCGTGTAACGCAAAGTGTGCATCTCTGAGCGACGATTTTAGAAAATTGAGAGAAATTCTCGAAAAAGGGCAAAAGCGGAAAATTTCTTGAATGAATAAAATATTTTCACGCGATTTTGTCTACAATTTTTCTTCTTTTTTACTACAAGCGATTATTTTTTTTCTTTTGCATCATCTCTCCGGCATGCACATGTGGTTTTTGTTTTGGTCTCTCGCATGTGACTTTTCAGTCGGTCGTTTGTTTAGAAAATGGAAAGAGAAAACATTGTTTTGCAATATTTCTCCGCTTCAGAACCGCGGTGGATCGTTGCGCTCGATTAAACGCTCTTAAGATTCTCGATTAAGACAACTCGGTCCCTTTTCGAATGACAAATCAATCAAGCAACCCGGTCTCCACCGACTCGGCGTTGATTGCGTATCAATCGTGAACCCATCTAATCGCCCGATTGTCTTCCCCGCTGCCTCGAATCCATCCAATTGCCATAAAACTACCGAATTCATCGATTTCTGCACATTTACACACACCAGCGCAGGCGGCGGCCGTCTCTTCTACTCAACCGTGTACGGTCACAACCCCAGGAAATGTTCATCAGAGCAGAGTTTTTGTTTCGACGTTTGTTTTGTCACCAATCCAGCGGCCGCTTGCCGCGTTTTTTGAATGTTGACGCTCGTCTGTGCTGAGTGTTGAACAATCGTCAAAGGTCCGCTGCTGCCGCAGTAATTTTCGCCTTCGCGACCCAACTCGCCTCGCTGATTCTTATCGGCCAGAGATCCGCAACGAATTACTCGCGCCGAATTGACACGCGAAGGCTCACATTGAGTGAGTGTTGAAACCCCCACCAAGCCCGGCTATCCTGTCAGCGCCCTTTCGCACTTGTATTTGTGCTTATCCCTTGTGTTCGCCACCATCGCACTGGCATCTCATTTTTCAAGCCATCTCGAAGCGATGGCATTATAAAATCTAATTTTCCTTTCTCTTCCTTTCCTTCGCCTTTTCCTCATCGCATTTTCATCCGCTAGCTGACGAGAGAAATTTCCACCCCGCAACAAAGTCGAGGAAAAGTTTTGTGTGTAAGACACAGAAAGAACGGCTCGATGACTCTTCAAGCATCCCCGATTCATCTTCCTTCCACTGTTGATGCCAGATTGCCCTTGTGTTGCTGGTTGGGACCGAAATTTCGGGCAGGGCGCAGAAGCGGATGAACTGTCAGGCTTGCTGTGTGCCGTTCACCCCATCCCATCGCTCGCAATCAATTCCGTATTTATTCCCCCATTCTAGAAGCATCATCCTTAGCAATAAAGTTCCTTTTTACTACCACACAGAGCAGCTAAGGCGAAGGCACAGGCATGAAAAGACTCGTAAAATTTCCCTCCTTGCCAAGGAGCGATTTTGTGATTTCATCCGAGATGTTGAACTCTCGCTGCCTATACACACGTTTGATCATCATCTTGCGATGCCTGTGCGATGTGCCTATCCCATCCGCTTTCTTTCTCTTCTCCAACTCGGCGTTTAATGCCTGATGTGCGTGTACGGTTTCTTTTCGTTTTATTGTATCTTGCTCGGATGAGAATGATGACTTGGCACAAGGCGATGTGAATGGCATCGAAATCGCAGTCGTGCTGATGCTATCTCGCTCTCCGAGCGCTCGAGGATGCCATGGAGGGTGAGGCGGGCGAATCGAATTGTGCGTCGAGATTGAATAGGACTCCAATTTATCATTTCGTAGTTTTTTTATCGTCGCAAATGACGACTCGGAGCTGGAAATTTCAACGGTCCCAAGTTGGGTTCGTTACTCCAAAGTCGTTTGAAACCGTTGCCATGAAGCCAAACGGCATCAAAGCATTCAGTGACGCTTCAGAGCGTTGTGAATATCGATTTTAACAGCCCCTTCCGCATTGGCTGGCGTTCCAAGTTCACTCACGGAAGTGGAATGCAGGACGCAGGCAGGCAGTTCTAGCTGTCAAGACGACCAAAGAATGGTTGTGCAATGTCCTTTATTAAATTTAGTCTTCCATCAAACACGTTCATGGTGTCATCAATCTCCATAAATGTTCATTTCTGGCTTCGATATCTAGTTGCAAAGCAGTTTCTGACGCAGCCAATCTCCAGAGATGCTTCATCTCAGTGAAGCACACGAGAGAAGATTTTACGATGACTCATAAAACTCGAGGCGAAAGCTCACACGTTATTGACTTTCAACAATTAACGAGATCTTCAGTTGCCCTGGTTCAGGTTCATCGAAATTCAGAGAACGCAGAAATCGAAATCCCAAGTGAAAATCTGTTTGATGACGGTGTGGTGCTTGAAACGGAGCATCGTTTGGCGTTTAATGATCCAATTTGCTGTGCCGTCTTTGACAAGCGAACGAGGAAACGTGAAAAATCGATAGCGAAACCTTTTCCTTCCTTTTATCAAAAGTGATTTCGGAGCTAGCTGGGAGTAGGAATGTGTCGTGTGACCGTGTCGGCTTTGCGTGTATGCGTTCTTCAACCCTCTGTCCATTTAAGACATCTCTCGACTCCCTTCGTGTTTGCCTCTCGGTCGTGTTTCCCTTCTCCTTTCGTCGTTTCGCAGCAGCGACGCAAGATTTGGGTCTTTTCCGCTCCTAGAGGAATTTAATTATTATCCCGAACTCCTTTCGCTGCTTGCCCAACTTTCTTCTCGTCACTTTCTGACACATTTCTCTTCTCTTATCTGCTACTCGGGAGAGCTGCAACTGATCGACACAGGCTGGTTTGGTTTGATTTAGTGTAAACAGCGTTAAACATTAATGTCGAAGAATAATGAACGAGGCGAGGTGGTGATGATTGCATTGAACCATTGTGGACAGTATTGTGGCAAGGCAAGAAAGTTCGAACTGGTGGGGGTGTATTAGGGGTGTATTGACCTGAATCTGACGCCTTTGTCTCAAAAGTCAGTCAAGCTTGGAATTGTTTAACTTCCTTTGAAATCTGATTGCACGATGGGTCGTCATTATCAATCAGCCAAGTTTGGCCATCAATAAACTAATTTTCCCAAAAAAATATCAATTTACGCAGGAGTCATCGCTTAATCCCATAAAAACTGGACTTTAAATGACTTTCGCCATCAAAACTTTGTAAATCCACAAGTTGTGCCTTCATTACAGTTGCACATCCTCTTAATCTTCATGCACTGAGAAATTTTTCGCACCTCGCAGTGCAACAGGTGAAACTTTTTTATTGCAAAACTAAACAAAACAGAACGAAAAAAACTTGTTACTTCGATGATTGCCTTTTATCACCATCGCAAGCAACTCTTCCTTCGCCAGTTCCGGTTGGGCATCTTCTTTCCTGCCGCTTTTTCATTTCACAATTCCCAGACTGCCTCGAAATTGATTTAATTCAACGGTAACAGCTGGAACTTCTTCACTCAACATGTGTTCTGCTTATTCGCATCACCTTCCCTTTGGAATTGAACCAGGCTGTAACCGGAGCTCGTCGTTGAGTGAATACACAAGCAGAATTCGGTGACACTACCACCATCGTCATTATTAATTTTGAGATGAATCAGATAAAATTTCTGATCCGATTGGCACGATATTATCGTGTAGCAGGCGCGCTTGCACCATCGACAAGAGTGAAATGAAAAATCATCGCTCGCTGGGACGGCTCGCAGCTCGTGAAGCTGTACCAGGCTCGGCGTTCTCTCTCTATTCGAGGCAGCGCATAATGGCACAGTGAAACGGGCCGTAGTTTCGGTGGGTGTCGCAGTGGAGAGATGGCAAATTATGGTCGTGGAGTGGTGCGGGGGGAAAATCAATAAAACCGAACGCCATTTGATGATGACTGTCCGGGAAATTGGACATAAATTAACCAGACCGTGTGCGCGGGTAAACGGGCACGCTAAACGTTATCAATTCCAAGGCTTTAACTGCGACATTGCATTCGCGCTTTAACGGTCTTTTCTTCTGCAATGCCCAAGATGAACTACAACGACGAAATATATTCATTTAAAGATGCTTCGTGTCAATGCTGCACTTGTCATAGTCCGAAAATTAGCATAAATCACTCATAAGCAGTGAAACTTACATGCCACCCAGATCAAACCATTCCAATTGGATCATAATCGGAGTCAATGCAACAACTCCCGCCCTCACCCACACCTGAGAGTCGAGTGCCCCAATTAAATTATGATAATTTGCATTCGAAAAACCTCATTACACATACTCATGAACATGGTTTCGCGTTGATCAAACGAAGCCCATCCCGGGCACACATCCCAATAATTGCACCATTTCGAGAATCTCTGGATTATGCGGGGGGTGAGTGAAGACGTGAATTGAAATCAATAATCGGGCAAGAGTCCGCACAACGTCGTCGGTCTTAATGCGATGCGAGATTCCGCAAGGCGTATTGAAATTGCGGACAATGACGAAGACACGGCAAAAGGAGACGTCGAGATCAAAGCCGTCGTCGTTGTTTCCATCACCATCAACCCGAAATCCATCTGCCGAGTTTACTTGTTTCATTTCATCTCTCGTTTCTACCTGACCAGAATGGAATTTTACGTCTTCGAAGCCGTTGCCTGTGGAAGACACGTCGTGTCGAAGTTGTTTTGGTAAACTTACCAACACAGGCTTCTTGAATTTCGTCGATTCCATCAGCGCGGTTTGCTTGTCGTTGACCTCAATTTTCGGGATCGGACTGCGGAGTCCCGTTCCTGCACTCACTTTCGCTATAGTTCTTCGGGCGGTTAAACTTTTTCTCCACACACGCACACTTATCACTTCACTGCGATTAATCCTAGCGCCAAGCCGTCATATGGCAGATAAATTTTCCTTTCGTAATTGCACAAATCCAACGCAGCACATCCGCTGAGCGAGAGCGGAGAGACACGGCACAGCGCAAGAGAGCGAGTGACAACCACTGAACTATTTCCAATCACTCACTAGGACTCGTGAAGATGTTCACCGTTCGACGGATCAACTGAAAATGAATCAGCCAGCAGGCCTCGATGTTGCGAGAGGGATTATATTTTTTCATTCATTTTTTCGGGTGAAGGAAGGAAGAGAAAATGAAACTCAATTGTGCTGTGTTCTGATGTTGTGTGTGACGCGGGATGGATAATGTGCGGAGATTGGGAAAAACGCAATCGGCGTTATGCGTTTGATGGTGTAATTTTTCCCTTCTCTTCCTTTATTGCGAGCGGAGCGGTCGTCGCTGTTGTGTCATCATTGTTACATGCCTAGAAAGACGTAGAAATCTCAGAACTCTGGTGACGACATCGTGAATGCGACTTCATTGCGATTTAATGACGGAGACCGCTTGATTTGCATAATGCAACTGCTAGCAGCAGGTTCTTGAGAAGCCGTGCTTGGCGGCGGGGAATGAGAACAGGCAAGAAACTTTATGCTTCAACGAACCGACGAGTTCTCGATTTGTTATGCAATGCAATGACGGCGTGAAGCAGGGACGTTGGTTGTGCCACGATAAGCTCGTCTGAACTCCGGCACGTTTGGTGTCAGTCATCAAGTCGAAACTTGTCTGACCACGTCGAAGGTCTCCACCACAACAGCAATCGCCAACTTTTCATTCTCTCTCGTGCCGTCAAGCAGCAGTTTGAGTCACAAAAACCCAAGATAGTCTTGAGAAAATTAATATAAAAACGTAGGCGCATGACAACTCGCCACCTCAGTTGGTGACTCGTTGTCGTTCACAAAGCGACTCATTGTTTGAAGTTCCGTTACGCATCGCTGGACGCAATGAAGTTGATTTGCTTGTTGGTGGCGGTTCAGCTGCACTGTTGCGTGAGTTTTGGTTCAATTTATTTTCGAAGGTTCGCTGGAAAACTTTCAGAAGCGTGCAGGCCTAATTAAACGCACGTTCTAAGGTTCTCAAAAGACTCTGAAAATCGCAACTCCTAATTAGTCCAAACATCGCTTCCACCGAAGAAGCTTCACACCGACTTCAAATGTGCTTAAAACAACTTTTCTGTGGTTGTCTTTTTCAGATGTCGACCGGAGACGTTAAAGTGGAAGAAATAACAAGCGAAGCGCAACGAACTGAACTTGGCGAAGGCCCGCATTGGGATATTGCCAGGCAAACGCTGTATTTTGTCGACATTTTTGCACCGGCAATCTTCCGTCTTGACTACAAGACCAATAAAATCTACAAAGCCACCATCAAGGATGACAATTCTCCGATTGGATTTTTCATACCAGTCGAAGGGAAGAGCGACGAGTTCGTTGTCGGTGCCAACCGCCGAGTTCTCTTGATTCGTTGGGATGGCGAGTCCGCACAAGCTGCAATCGTGAAGGTCATCGTTGAGGTTGACCATTCCTATCCAGGTAATCGGATCAACGACGGCAAAGTCGACCCCAAGGGCGTTCTCTTCTTCGGATCGATGGGCGATGAAGCCAGTCCCGATTTTCTGAAGTTTAGAAATGGATCTCTGTACAGCTTCACCGACAAATTCGGCGCCAAGGCTTGGAGAGACGGAGTTGGCATTGGCAATGGCTTGACTTGGGATGTCAAGCGTAAGAAGTTCTACTATGTCGATTCGTTGACGCGTGACGTCAAAGCCTGGGATTACGACGTCGAGAAAAGCATCATCTGTAAGTTTTCAACTGACAACGGCTTGAAACCTTTTTGGAATATCTTTAATGACCTTCCATCTCCACAGCGAACGAAACTGTCTTGGTTGACTTCAACGAGACACATCCGGACATCAACTTCGTCGGCGATGGAATGACCATCGATGAGAATGGAACTTTGTATGTGGCCACCCACCACGGATCCAGGATTCTCGTCATCAACCCCGACACTGCGAAAATTGTCAAGGAAATCGCGATTCCGGCTGCACAAGTGACATCACTGGCATTTGGTGGACCAAACTTGGATATTTTATATGTTACAACAGCCGCGCGACCAATTGGAACGCAACCTGCCCCAGCCGGTGGAATCTTCAAGATCACTGGTCTTGGAGTCAAAGGACTGCCGATGCAGGCTTTCAAATATTTGAACCTGCAATAAAAAAAATTGTTGTTTCTATGAGATCTTACGATTTATTTAAAAAAAAATCTTTCCTTGTTTTCTTTTGGGCTATGAGATGGTAAAATCAGGAGCTGAACTTAATGTCTAGTCGTATCTGGCTTATCTGGCTGTAAAGAAACAAATCAACTGAACAACTTTCGAAGACGTTGAAGAAAACTTCATCAAGAGAATAGGAAATTTCAGGTTTTAAATTTTATTGAAAGATTTTTTTTTATATAAAAGTGTGCCTTTGCGGCATCACGAAGGCCTTCGCGATTTGTATTATTTCATTTTATGGAGAATTCAAAGATTTTGGCCAGCCTACGCGATTTAAAAGAAAATTCAGAAATAAACATCAAATTAAAAGATTTCGAGGTGGCTTGTGGTACCAAATGACTAAGCTAGGTACTTAAAGAAAAACGACAAGTTGCGGCTTCTTCAGACGCTCCCAGAGTTTTCACCAGTGTTTTCGTCGGAATGAGTCGACACCGTTCGGTCCAAAGACGATTGGCTCGTAGCCACGACGTTGACAGGCGGCGGTGCCTGTTGCTGAACATGTTGCGTCATTATCGGTGGAGCTGGATACAACGGTGGCATTTGAGCGGTCATTGGTGTTTGCGGAATCGGCGTTGTTGTGAAGAACACTTGTGGGTAGTACTGTGGCGGTTGTTGATAGCCCTGATAGACGTTCGCTTCGACTCCCGAATCGTTGCTGCTGACCGTTGTTGAGCCTTCCATTGTGCTTGTCTGAGGCTGGAAGTTCGGCGGCATCTGATAGAACACCTGTGGCGGCATTGGCTGCGGAGTTTGGACTTGGTACGCTAAAAAAGAAGAATCATAAGCAAAATGTCTATGAAGAAACTTGATGTACACTTACGATACGGCTGCGGTGCAAACTGTGGCAATTGCATCGGCATCATGAAGCTCCCATCATCCGGAATCTGGTAGACCATGGAGACTCCTTGCTGCTGGGAAGGGATAAATGCCGGCTGTTGAGCTGAGTAGGATGAGAAATAGTGGTGCTGAACCTGCGGTGTTTGTGGTTGAGCTTCGTTCGGCTGGTTCTGGTGATGGAACTGAGATGAAGTCGACGATTCCGTGTTGATTGGCGAGATCGGCGAGAAATGTGGAACCGGGATGGTACTCGGCGACAGTTTGTCGTTCAAGTTTCCACTGCTAGTTGCAAGAAGCGTTAGACCGCCGGTCTGGGAACCTGCGTGACTGACTTGGTTGCCTCCATTTCCACCGCCAGACTTCGTGTCGAGTTTGTGTGCGTTCTTCACGTTGGAGTTGAACTTAATTTCCTTTCGAGAGTTGTTGTTGTTCCAGTTCGAGTTTCCACGGAAGTTATTTCCGCCTTCACGCTGGTCACGGTCTCGGTTTGGTCCATTTGGACGACGAAAGCCGGGATGTTGATTGTTATAGCGATTTCCTGGTGGTCCATAGTGGCTTCCACCGATCGGCTTCGTTGTGACCGGAGTGTTTGTTGGAACCGGCGGCTGGTCGGGCTTCGTCTGAGCACCTTCGTTAAACTTTTCGCCCGTTGGTGGCGCCGATAAAGTTGTCAATGGAGCGCAAGAGTTCTCGTTCAATTCCAGGTTCTCCAGCTGAGTCGCGACTGATTCCAGCTGACGTTGCACACCAGATCCATAGTAGTAGCGAACTCCGAGGTTGAAGAAGAACTGGAGCGATGGGATGTCTGACAATGGCAAATCAGATCCGTGCAAGTCCACGCTTTCTCGCGGCTTCCAGTTGATGGCAGTGGAAGAAAGATCGCTTTCACGGATGATGCGCATCAAGTCACCGGGTTGATCACCACCGTGTCCTTGAGGTTGAACCATTTGCGGCATTGGCGGTGGAATTGAGAAGTTTCCGTACGGCATGACTTGCTGGTACCCCATCGGTGCTGCGAATGGAATGTGCTGGCCCATGACGGGATATGAAGCGTTCGGAATGTAAGACACGTTGCTCCATCCCTGCTGCGGCGGGAGTTGGTACATCGGTTGCGGAGTGTGCATCTGAGGCTGCTCGTATTGTTCTTGGTACATTGGCTGAACTTGTTGTTCTTGCTGTTGACTATAAAATTCCTGCCCTTCTTGCTGCTGCTGAGGCTGCTCGGTGAACTGATACGTGCCGTCCCGTTCGATGTCACTGACGTGAGTCATTGGCGGCTGGTGTCCACCGCTGTGGTGATGGTGCTGGCTTTTAAACGAATTGTGACCGCCGCTGTTGTTCGGGTTCTGATGGTGGTAGTTGCCGTGATAGTTTCCGTTGTTGTAGCGGCCACCTCCACGCGGTTTGCTCTTGTAACCACCTCTCGGATAGCTTGCATGCATCGGCATTACTGTCATCTCGAGTGATTCCTTGGATGGAACAAAGTGATCTAACCCAGACGTCAACTGATGCAAGTTGAAAGGCTCTGCGCCAGGGTTCAGAATCACGTACTTCTTCTTCTGGGCATCGTCGAGGGCCATGTAAGCACTCTCGTCCACAACTGCAGCCTCGAACTTGCCTTCACTATACTTGCGAACACCGTAAGGACTTCGGCGATCGTAGAGCCACTTGTCGTCCAAGTGCTTCATGGGATACTCGGCCATGTCGAACCATTTAGATCGCTGCTCTTTCCTGTTCTCGCTCCAGAGCTCGAACTCAGTATTGCGATAGATGCTGGGATCGAGAGCCTTTGCGACTTTGTATGGGAACGGTGTGATGTGCTCGTCGAGAAGCTGGCGAACGCAGGACTTTGTCTTGTCGTGGAGGAATCCATCGATCGGCTTGAAGATTTTTAAGCGACCTGGGTCGTCAGTGCGATTGATAATGGTAATAGAATCCTTGTGTAGGTTCACGACCTCTTCGAAATCATCTTGGTTGTGGAAGTGACATGTCTTGGGATCTTTCAAGACGCAGTTTGTGCCGCAGCTGTCGTTGAAAGGAACGACTTCTCCTGACTGAGTCTTGTACTTGCTTGGATCATCTTCCAAAGGCAGTGTCAGCTCTTCATCTTGATCGTGAAGCATGATCTCGACAGCGTATTTAACGTCTGGAAGCTGGAAGACATCAGTGTAGAGGATGCTGTAGACAATGGCTTGACATTCTGCGAGACGCTCGACCGTCTCCATGGTGTAAATCACGTCAAAGTGCTTGTCTTTTTGTGAGTAGAACACTCTCATCGGATTTTTCGAGTCGTACTCGTCGTCGTGGACGTAAACACTGCTGGTTGTCTGCAGGCTCTGCGTTGGCTCGAAAAGGATCACGTTCTTCCTGTGGAAATTAAACAGAAGATTAGAATTCCTCTTAGTAGAGATGTAAGCAACTTACTTATACATGCGAGCCATCACACGCAACTCCAGAAGCGATCCGTGAGTGCGCGGCTTGCGTAACAAACTTACGTAGTTGTAGAAGTTCTTGTCAACTTCGTTTGCATAATCTTTTGAGTTGGCCTCCATGAATGCTGCGCAATCTTGACGAAGTTTCTCGTGGTAGTTCTGAATGTCAAGAACTTGCTCGGACACGACTCTGAAGACCGATGATGCGTCGCGGGCGACGTGCTTTCGATAGAAGCCCTTTGCTTCCAAGTACTGGTCTACGGCATCGGGCCCTGGCTTGCTCCCTGTGGCGAAGGGACGACGAGTTGTCTTTTCAATCATTCTCTCGGACTGCAATCGTGAAAAATTAGGTTAGATCAGATTGCAAAAGATTTGATCGGAATTTTTTTGAAAACCGACAACAAGGCAGCTGAATGTTTAATGACAAAAGGAGCATCAAAAACAAAGAATGCCGGTTTTGTTTCGTTGTTTACAGGCATTTAGAGTGCACAATGTCAGGTCCCAAGCGATTTGCCATAAAAAGATTGAAAATGGCTTGAAATCGATCTGAATTCGAGCTGTTGAGTATGCAGGCCCACTTACCTTGAGTTCAGCTATAATTTCAGTGTACTTTTGTTGGATTAATCTAAAGCTTCCGATTTCCTACAGCGAGACGAGATTTAGTGAGAGAAACTAATCCTACGAAAATGATGTAAATGATCTCTAATCCGTGGAAAAACGTGCGCCAGATTGAAAGGCGACTTTATATGCTCGATTTCAAAAACCTTCAACCGTTGAACATTGCTGAGATAAATTAAATTCTTTTGATTTGAATCCTTAAGCAAAACTTAAATCAAGATTCTGGTAGTAATAATTTATTTGAAAGAAAATACTAGACACATTGATATTGCTTTTATTAACGATCATTGTCATACTTTACTAAATGTCAATCAAATACCACATCTGAAAAGAAAATTCAAACACGAAAGGCTTCTCATAATGAATTTGCAACTGACTTGACTCAGTTTTCTTTTATTCTTTTTAGTTGAAATAACGTTTTTGTTACAAAAATCTTAGAACATGAAATCTTTCGGTGATTGTTTCCAGTTGTTTTAGTTTCGTTAAGTCTAAATCTTTTTTCTCTGTCAACACACTTCAGTAAACTACTTTAGTATCTCGTCATCAAAAAGTTTAGCAAGGATTTTAAGAACAGGAGAAGAAAAATAAAATTCCGCGACGTTTTCCGCCGTGACTTTGGCACATTAGTACGATTTGATTGAATTTTGATTAAAACAAAAACAAAAATAAAGTTTTGTAAAC
>JPYR01000103.1:21715-45727 GCA_000775305.1 Belgica antarctica | reverse complement strand
CTAAGTTAGGGAGAAACCAAATCTGTAGCTGCACCAGTTCAAAGGCTGCCAAAATTCGATGCACTTTTGACAGCCTTTCTAGGACGTTGCGTTCGGGGTCCAGGGAAGAGACTTATTTGGGGGTGGTCTTCTCCAGGAACCTGTCCGTGGTGTTCAAAAATTAGGATTTGAGCGCATTAAAATCTTAATCGTGATTTAAATTATTAATAAGCATTTGTCTAACTCGTTTAGGCATCTTATTCGGTAAATTATAAGTTAAAGAGAGTGAAACCATCTAGCACAAGCATCGGGGAGACATTTTATGTTGAGGAAATTGAGTGTGGATGATCTGCAAGCAGTTTTCTTAAAACAAGCCGTTTCGCGTCAAGCAAACACTAAATCTGGCCACCAACGCTTGTAGTAGATGGTTGTCACGAAGCGATGTTCGCAATTAACAGGCTATAAAATGATCTGAATGCAAAGAAAGCTTTCAAAATATTGCTAACAAGAAGGAAGGTTTGTAGGATTGCAATATTTGGTTAAGGTTTTCTCGATCTAAGGGCTTAGATTGGCTAAGAGTAGGCACTTCAAATCCATTAGCATCACTCGTTCTCACATTTCATTACACTTTAGTTTTTATTTTGGTAGACTTTTGAGTAGCGTGAGTCGTCGGATGCAAGTCAGTGTCTCAAATATCGAGCACGACTTCCCACCTGACGACTCAGCCGCAAGAAAATTCATCCCAAAAATATTTTTCTACATTTTTTTATCAAAGTTTAGTTGGAAAAGTTTAGTATGAAATCAAGTGATTGTGTTTCACTTTTCGATTTGATTAATTCTAGGAAATTTTTACATCAAAACGAACTCAGAAATTGGCGTAAAGTTTTTGTTTCCAATGTTAATTTCTCTCGCTTAAAAGCACTGAAAACCAATCGAACTCGATCCCGATTATCGGGGCAGGGGAGCACATCAAATTAAGCATATTGGTACCAGGGTGCCTTGCGGATCCATCTTAAACGGTGATTGGTCTGGTCGGAGCGGATCTTAATACTTGCGCCTTCCGCGGCACGGACCGTTTCTTTAACCTGAAAAATAATGCAAAAAAAGTTTCTTGAACTCGTGTCTAAAACGCGCAACTTTTGTACTCACGCTCTGCATAAGATTTTGTGCGTTGCCGACAAGCATCTCGGTGGCTTCTCTGTCTTCGTCGGATCCTTGTGCGCCCAACATTGTGGCCTTGACAGTAGACAAGATCTTGAGCTGCGTTCCGATGGTCGGAATTCTCTCGCAGACTTGCAGCAAGTTGGTTCGGATGCGCTTGTCTGTGCATTCGCGTGCAAGGGCCTTGGCCAATCGGGTGACGTCTTCCGAAGCCTCGGCGATGAGTTTGGCAGTGGCGATGAGTTCTCGCTTGCTTCCCTTAGAGTCTTGGTGCACCAACTCGGAGAGACGGGCCATCAAGACGGCCATGCGCTTAGCGGCAGCAATAATTTCATTGTCTTTCGATGACCATTGACGAACTTCTTGATGAAGTCCATGGGCAGCCAACAAGATTGGCTGATTCGACGTTGGCATTGCCTTGAAAATGCCCTCGTCTTCGTCGTCAGTTTCTGGTGGTGGCGGACGAACTGGCGGAAGATCTTCTCGTGGCAGTGGGGGACGCATTGGGGCACGATCCAAACGAAGCGCCGACATGTCTGGTGGAGCTGGGATGTCGGGTTGTTGCGTGATGGCATTGCGGACATTGCGAACGTTTTGGAGAAGCTAAAACGAGAAATATTTCAGTAATTTGCGAAAGAAATTGATTCGATTACTTACATTCTTGTTGGCATCGCGCCAGTTGTGTCCAGCATGTGCGTTTCCAATGTCGGTGGCGACTGACTTGGCATTTTGGACCATCGAAGGCACCGAGTTTTGAAGCTTGTCGGACGCGTTGAGCAATTCTGAAGTAAACTTAGGGTCTTCCGAGTTGTCGGCTTCTTGCTTGGCGACCAACAAGACGCGGTTGGCTAAGCGGGCAATGCTGCTGGTGTTGTCGACCATCTTTTGCGGAACTTTGTTCCTGATGGCGTCTTCGCACAACAGAGTGTGCTTTTGCATTTGTTCTTCGCTGGCCTTGATAAAGTCAGCTGGGTCAGTGGCTTGATCGCAGAGAGTTCGCATTCTCAAGATGGTGTCGGCGTATTGGTCACGCAAGTTGTTGTAGTGTTCTTCTGCGGCCTTTGATCCGGGGTAGTTCATGCGGATACGACCAGCGCTAATCAACTGCGGCGTCAAGCTGTCGATTTGAGCGGCCGAAGCCAGCAAAACTTCGGCAAGTTTCTTGTTTCCACCGGATCCACCAGCGGCGACCATGCGACTCGTCTTCGATGCGCGGTCGCTGAAAGCCTGGAGATTTGCGGCCTTTTGGTTGAAGTTGTTTTCACGACCAGGCGTTCCTTCAGGAACGTTGACGGCCTCGGTGAACTGCTTCAGAGGTGTTGAGATGTCTATAAAGTCTTCAACGACGCGACTAACAACGGCCGACTGAATCATTGCCTTAAGTTCGTGCAGTTTAGCGCTCAATTTACGCGCAACTTCTTGTGCTTCAGGTGTGTGTGCCAAACCAGCGGCACACAATTTTGAGTACTGATTCGAAAGACCCTCAACTTCGTCGCACAAACGAAGAATGTCAGCCTTCTGGTGTCCGGGCAAGCCATCAGCAACGCGTTTGCCTTCTCCGACGATCAAAGCAATTGCGCGCTGACCCAAGCCCTTGTCGTCGGCACCTGGGTTCGTTAACCAGCGGATGGCTTGTTCCAAACGCCCTTGGACCTGAAAAAATATAAGATGACATCATGAGGTCGGTGGTTGGTCTGATTAAACTTACAGTATGTGCGGCCTGCTGCAGACCCGCCTTGTCGACGTTGATGACGGCTTGGAAAATGTTTCCCTCCAACTCGTCAAGCTTTTCGATCATCTCTCTAGCCAATGACTCAGCCTGCGGTGACGTTCCCTTGCTGTTCTGACGCAACTCGCACAAAGCGTTTCCCATCGACGAGAGATCGTCAGCGTTTTTGCGGATGCGATAAGAGTCGTTAGGCAAACAACGATCGGCGACCTTATACGCGTTTTCGATGATTTGTCGGAGCGCCTTCTCGCCGATACCGCCCTTCAATGCGTAAGGGTTCTTCAGCCAGTCCTTGGCCGCCTCCATCTTATTGCGAATGGCGTTGTTGATCTTTTTCAGGACGGTCAAGTTGTCCAACTCGCTGGTGTCTTCATCGTAGGTGGTCAGTTGAAGAACGCGGATGATTTCTTGGAACTCGTCGGTCATGCGGGCTGCAAGGTAGTTTCTGTTCTCGGCAGCTTCGTCCGATCCTTTTCCACCCTGCTCGATGATGTGGATGTACACTTTCATGCTGCAGATGAGAATGGGCGCCAAGATCTTGACTTGTTCGAGACATCGCACCAAAATTTCGCTGTGGACCTGGTGAGTCAATTCCTTCTCGCGATTGCTGACTTCGCGCGACACTTTGCTTAGACATGGACTCATGTCTTTGAGGAACTGAACTAAGTCTTCCATGGTGTCGATGACCTCACTGACGGCAAGATAGTCAAGCACACGTTTGCATTCACGAACGATTTTGCGCACCTCAGACTCGTCGAAGCAGAGAAGCAGCTGTGACGTTCCTTGGAGAATTCCGCGAGATCCTTCGATCAACTTCTTGCGGGCTGGGCCCGAGTACGGATCAGCTCGAAGCAAGGACGAAGCTTCTTCCAGAAGTTGTGAAGCATTTTCCACGCGCATCAGCGACGAGGGCATGTCTTGCTTGAGAATTGGATCATCGGAGCTGTTGATTGTCTCTCGGCCGACTTTGACGAGATTCGTTACCGCGATCGAAACGCCCTGAACGGGTCGTGACAAATCGGGCATTGCGTTTCCATCTTCAGCTTCTTCGTGAAGAATGACCAAACGTGACACCTAAATAGACGAAAAAAAAACATTTAAAAAAACGGCTCCGGTGTGCATCTGATCTTCAAGCTTATAAGGTTTTAAATCTGGTAATCAAATTTGATTTTTTTCTGGTGACGACTTTTCCTGAATCACAAGAGATTTGATACAGCGATTTGGACAAATTTGGTAAGATTGTTTGCTTGGCGCGTTTGAGACGTGCGCGCGGGGGCGTAATCAACACTGATGTTTACTGCTTTGGGCTTGGTTGAAGAGATTTAATTAAAAGCGAGTCGTGACCACTCAAAAGGCACTGACCGGAAGTGCAGTCTTCTGTGTACTGACATTGAGATGTCATGAAACAACAAGTTTTCATGTCGCAATAGCTTCAGCAACAAAAAGTTGTAGCAGACAGAAAAACAACACTCGGTAAAAATATTTTATGAACATGCGTGGGCGTTTGTAGGTGCTTCGTTTTCATTTTCTAGTGGATAAAGACATCAACACAAAACAAATCAAAGCTTTTGACAAGGAGACACTGGGATAAGGGATGAGTTGGCGTTTAGGCCGCCATGGTAGCTCTAACGGAACCGTCCCATGGTCAAAGCACCTGCAGATGTGGTTTAGAGACTTTCGTGTGTGTAAACAGCTTGAAACTTGGGAGATTCAGACTTCGACTGTGTTTGTCAGCGCAAATCGTTTGATCCAAGATCCAGCATAGAGAAATTTATAAGTCACCTAATTGGAACACCGCTTAACCAATCCCAAACTTGACAAGCCAATCAATTCCAAGATGACTGGCGCTTTGGGACTGATTTGGCAATTTGAGGTGTGAATCCGAAAGCAAATAATCGCATTTGAAGAGTCGTGACTGCGGACTCAAACGACTTTTGATTACACTTTCGGTGATCTCACGGGTTTTATTTGAGTTTCATTTGTTTTCTCGGGCCCGAGATAAAAAAATTGAAATCTGAAGAGGTGTTTGAAAGGGCCTCGCGGGCCATTAAAACAAACAAAAATCACTTCCATTCAACCGTCGAGAGTTTTGGTAGCTCTCGTGCTTCAAGCGAAAAATAGATTAGTTACTTCATCTTATTTACCCCGCGCTCGAGATGATCAGAAAAACATATGGTCGAACGAGACGCGGATTTCTCGAAAATCTGAGGTGAACAAGGAAAGTGACAAGAGTGTCAGTAGTGTCATGACATTTTCTACGGTGTAAAGGTCAAAGTCAAGTTCTCGGCTGTGAAAAGGCCAATGACAAGATGAAAAGGTCAAAAACCTTCAAATTATAGTTATAACAAAGGCCAATGACCTTCGTGACGTAATCGGCGGACGTCCCCAAGAAAAACATCTTCATTATTGCATAAAAAACGATTTTTGTGTGTAAAATTTTCTTCAAATTGAAAAATAAAACACGAGAGAGAAGAAAAGGTTGAATCAATGTCTATTTATAACTCCATGTTTTCATCATAATTCGAACGATATTGGAGGGCCTACACATGAGTTAGCTCGCTCGCACAGCGCCGACTTCACTCATCGAGCTGCCTTTCCATCTCACTCGCCGCGAAGACTTCAATTAAGCGCTGTGCCAAGATCTCGAGACGAGGTCCGAGTCGAAAAAGTCGCGGCTCGAACGAATATTAATCACAATTTGGCTGCGACGTGGAGTTTCTGCCCTGCTTATGAAGTCACTTAGCCAGCAAATCGATACATTGACATCATGCATGAAGTAGCAATTGAGAATTTATTAGCCAAATAAATCTCCGAAAGAACAACTCACAAATTTCCATAAATTTCCGAGTTGTCTTAAATTGTTTTGTTTTGTGATGCGGGCGGTTAGCGAACATGCTTCGAAAACTGGATCAAAAGAAGTCGAAAAGGCGTTGAAATGGAATAATAAAGCAATAACTAGAAAATCTCTCGCCGCATGACTCGCGCAAATCGAAATTCCAGAAGTTGAAAAAGACCGCACAGCTACTTAATGACAATAAAAGATTTAAATTAACAAGACAGGCCGCACGCTACGGATTGCTAATTATGGCCATGGCTCTTTATGATATCTGCGTGATCAATGCTTTCGCTTTCGGCATAATTTGGAACGACGTGCTTGCGCGAAAAGGCAGGAAGAAAGGTGCAGACGAATGTTGAGTAGGAGAAGTGGAGGTGCGAGAGTAGGGTCGAGGGACTAGACTTCACCCAGACAGGATTTCTTCTTAGGCGTTGTAAAAACGGCAATTTAAAATGACAGATCAAGGGCACACAAGAAACGAATTCAAAAATTCACCCAAAAACTCTTCGGTCATCGACTTTCCCTGTCCCCGCGAATACAAAGAACAATTTCACATTAATCAACATGCTAATAGTGTGTACACAAGTCATCAAACGGCAAACTATCCAAATCGCAATGCCAAACAATGACGAACGAGAGACAAAAGCTTCGCGAGACGATCCATAAATTGATTGAACGAGGCGAGAAACATTAACCGAGCGATTCGATTCTTCTTCTGTTTGCCTTAATTAATTCATTGGATGTGCTGGGAATGGGGCTCCAATAAAGCTGAAACGTTCCGTCCAGAATGTGTGTCATGCAGCGTCGACACACAACAATGAATGAAATGAATCGAGGAATCAATAAAGCGAACGAAGTTATTGCTTGTGGATGAGCGTCTTTACGACGATGGCAATTGTGCGGTCGGAGTTGAGATTGAGCGAGCGACACTAACACGCGAATGGATATTTGCAATCGGAACTCATCAGCCATAAAAAGTTGCGTCATCACGTGCGCTCTTGATTGTCTTCACCTTAAACTCTTAATAACTGTCAATCCGCACACACACACGCGGGAAGTGCTGGGGCGAGAATTATCGACAAAAAGTTGCCTTTGTTTACTCTACACTTTCGATTGATTAGGAATGCGTTTGTGTACGACTCACGTCGTGTAAACACTTTTTCGCCGGCAACGGAAAAATTCTCGCAATCGCGATCGAGTGCACTGCAGAACTGACTCCGGACGAACTGAAATCATAGTAAATTTTACAAATCGATTTGGCGCAGTGGAAAAACACGCTTGTGCATGTGCAGTCGAGGTTTTCTCTCGTTTAGGTCATGAATGTGCTTCGTTATGCCAGCATCGCCGAATGAAAGCGGAGCCGAGAATGAACTCGCCGGATAGTGAACAGCAAACTTCAAAGGAAAATTAGCAGAGTCGACAAGATACATTCATAATTGGGCACGACTTCTTCTCCGTCACTCTTTGTTTGGACTCATTCATGGCAGAAAAGTCGGCGATTTGTACGGAATCGAGCCAAAAGACAACATTAAACATCGATGTGTCCGGTGTCTTTGTGAATCATGGACTTTTAGTGGAAGTTTACGGGATTTCTTTAAGTATTGTAGGACTGAGAAGAAGAAGTTGTGCTTTTCTGACCTGTAAGTGGCAGAGATTTTCTGTTTTATGGCTTGAAATGGGCTGGGTCGAGTAGAAAATAGTTTGAAATTACTTCTGAAGTATTTATTGCATTGCTGCAGATGTGAACGCGATGCCAAGAATATTTAAGTTGGGAAACTACAAATTCGAAGGTTCAAAAAGTTGTCTTTAGTTGATTAGCTAGTTTTAAGGCTTTCTCAACTAAAAAGTGCATTCTCGGTCTTCCAAAACGTCGAAATTCCATCATTCTGTGTCACAACCTGTTTGAGTCATCGATGATTCGACTCGAAATTCCTTCCGCCATACTGAACTTCCGACCCTACCTCAAGAATTTCCACAGTCACCACTTTCGCGCGTAATTTTCTCGGAATTCTAGCGAATTGAAAACACCACGGCATAAGACACTGCAAGTCCATATCGATTGCTTTTGAGCGACAATTCTGATGAAAGGAAGAAAAACAACGGCCGACCGATGAGCTAATTAACCTAATTACGTCATTTCATCCCAGTCGAAATGAAAAGCGGTTGAAAACAAAGCTCTACGCGAGTCCCACGCGAGTCCGCCGCGCTCACACCATCTGAAATGTGTTTTACCTGTGACGGCGAGCGATATCGACTCGCCAGATTTTCGTTTCGTATGTTTTTCTGAGATTAATTTTGTTTTGCGGGTGGTGCGCGATCGATAAAGCGCGGTTTCATATGCACCAGCTTCAGAACACATTTCTTAATATGGAAATATTTCCGCTCGTCATCCATTTGCACGGCAACGACCAAGAACACACAAAATCAACGACGTTTAAAGCAACGTCTGTTACTCCGGATTAATTGAATAATTTATAAACGCTGTTCCGCTGATTTATGGCGAAATTCCTCAAGCTCACTCATGTCGTGGAATGTGGAAACGCTGTTTGTTTGATAACACTTTGAAAATTGTTTTCTTTCATGACTCGTTTTTAAACTTTTTTTGGAATTTTTCTTTCCGTCGATTCTTTTCTTGGCAGTTTTCTGCCCGACGATTCCCATGCGCTGTCTTGTGTGTTGGTGATTTTGTGATTTCGCGTTTATGTAAACTGCTTTTTCTTTTTGTAAGAGAACGAGTGAGTCTTTAAGAAAGCGGGCAAAAAGTTTTTATCTTCTCTCACTGCTACTACACAAGTCTTCTTCTTTGTAAGATTTTTTCTTCGCTTCTCGAAGTTGTATGAGTCACTTTTCTCAAGAAAGTTATTTTTGGAAATGGACATTGGGAGGAAAACTTGTTCAAGTTACTGCTTTTCATTCGTCGGTGGATTCAGGAAAAGTGTCGCCCTGAAAAGTTGGAGGCAAGCTATTTACCTGGTTGGCTACAGGTTCCAGGATGGACTCGATGGTTTTTGTGTGAAAAACAGGCATTGTGTGGCGATGATTAACAAATTATCAAAGAAATCACTCCGAAACTTCAATTTTCTTAGCTGCTTTGCTGAACTTATGATGCACCTTTTGACAAATCCTTCTAGAAACAACGATTTTTATTTTTTCTGGTTCCGTTTTGCACCAATTTTGATAATAAAAAGGTAATAAAGCTATGAACACATTCCGATAACACAGTCTGAACGCTTTCAGACCAAGTCGACAACTGAAAGAGAGTCTTATTAGATTTTATGTGTATGCGGGCGCTGTAGCAGTGAGTGTCAAACTTTATGGTTTTGTATGGTTCTGGATGAGTGGAGTTAGATTGGAGTTAGCTTAATTGGTTATGTTGCAACATTAATCCAACGTGAATTTCAACGCCAATTAGAGTGTCGTTGATCTATTTTAATTATTTTGCAACAGTTTTCACATTGGATCTTTTTTAATTTCAATCAAAAAAGTTTTGAATTAAATGTGGCCGATTCTCTTGGCCAAGCAAGTGTGAATCATAATTAAAAAGAAAGTTTTAAAATATCCAGTAATATCCACCCATTAAAGTCTTATTAGAACTATTTTTAAACTTTCAATTTCTACTGTGCCTAAAACTCTGTACATACTTACAGGTGTAGATATTCACCAATGCTTTCATTGAAACTTCTCGTTGCTGCAACCTAAAAGCTTATTCACGGCTGAACCACTCAATTTATTTCTTCAACAATTCGCAATTCATAAACAACTCAATACCTTCTCATCCCATTAAAGGTTTCGCCTTCAAACAGAGCTTCAGCATGAACATCAAGAACTCCACGAAAATACAGCTTATTAATTCAATGCAAATGTAAGGAAAAAACAAAAAAAAACAACTTGGTAATGACTTCGAGTCTACGGGGGAAAAAGAAAACGTTTCTGGAAAATTACTGCTGATTGTTCGTTAAGGAAATAAAAAACTATCACGGACATTACAATTATGAAAACGCAAAGGAAAAGAATTAATTGAAATTTCTTCTATATTTGTGGTCGTTGCAAAATCTTTCGGCAAAAAGTACACAAAGTTCAGAAGCTTTATTCTTTTCTATCAACGTTTATTCTTACTTAATGTTTCTTACCGCACTAAATCATATTAAAATTACGACATTAACAAACATTTATTGTTTTTTCTCTGGTTTCGCGTCTCTTCAGTTTACATTTTTCAACTTAAATCAGAACAACTTTGAGGAAAATAATTTGTAAAAAGCCTGTGAAAGCTTTGGCTTTAAGCTTTTGGTTGTCTTTTATGAAAGAAAAAGTTTGTGTTTTTGTGTAAATAATTAGGTGACCAAAAGGTAATCGTGAAGGGAACTAAAGACGGTAATAAAAGCAATTAGGAAAAGTTTCGCGTTGTGTGTGAAATCAAAAGTTATTTTAGAAAGGAGAAAATCTGATTTACAGTTAGGTTGATTTTATTTAAGTAGCGATTAAATGTTTTGTCTCTTATTGAATTATAATTTGGTAACTAACAGGATTATAAACAACTTAAGGTATACTTTCTGTCTTATTTATCTGTTTAAGGTCTAAAACTAAGTCAAATGATGAGCTGACGTCCGCAGTTGGAAGCTGTCATCGTCATCCAGTGAGTCGCAGTCAAGTTGAGTGACTTTCTGGCCAGGTTTCGTTTCGTTGACCGTCGCTGCAGATTTCGATGGCATTTCTTTGTTCATACTTCGTGAAACGTGTATATTGAGAAAAATGTCTAGCAAGTGGTCGTATGTGTAAAAGCATATTTCATTCGTATTTCCTTTCCTAACTTTGCTTTTTGACAGTAGCAAAAAGTTTCGTGAGAAGCTTGTGGAATTTCCAGAACATTCTTTCATTTCTTTTTATTGTTTTTGCTGCATCAATGAAACTGCCACCCCAGCCCCACTTTGGGGCGCTTGACAAGTGCAGCCGCCCAATTATGGAGCGACCTGAACCACTCGCGTAATTGAACCGCCGCGCTCTAGTCAATTGAGCTTTTGCGAGTGGCGACTTTTCCTTGACCATTCGTTTCTAGCAAATTTCCACTCCACAATCTCTCACTTTTGCAAATACATTTCATATTGCTATCTTGAGCTTGTTCTCGGGTCTTCTTTCTTTTCGTACGAATGATTTGAAACATGTTTATGCTTTTAATTTGTGATGAGATTTTGTGCAACATGTTTAGATAGTTCATAAACCTTAACAACTACAAACTCGTTAATTGATGTTAAAAAAAAGTTAAGAAAGTCAACTTCAAGATCATTCATCAAACGGAAAAGAGGTTAAAAGAAGTAAAACAAAGAGAAATTTCGGCTTTCAAAAAGATTTTTATCAAACATTATTTTTAGTAATTCATTTCATCATCTAGTGACTACTAAAAGAGTTTTAAATTTGAGCTTTTCATTAGATCATTGTTTTGAGATATATTTTAAAGGGAGCATTTAATTAAAACGTTTCTAACTTTCTACTTTAAACTGAACGGAACAAAATCAAAGCAATTTTTATTTAAAATTTCATTTCTAACTATTTAAAAAGAGTTTTTTCTTCTATTTTCATGCAGCAGTGGCTTATGCTTGGATTAAGGGTCGTTTGTCAGGGATGTCATTTGAAAATTTGTCTTCTAATCTAAATTTAAGTGACTGATTGAAAGTATTTTTAGGTCCACAATCATTTATTTTGTTAAAATTCTTTAAAAAAAACTTGTAAAATTCATGGGTAATATCGCCATTTTATGAATTCACTTTCAAAGTTTTCAAGAAAATTATCAAAAAGCACCAAAAAAGCTTCAGAACCTAAATGTCTTTCTGTCTTCCAATTCAAGTCTTTAAAAATCTTTATTTCAATTCAAGTCTTTGTAAAACTTCTAAAAATCTTTAACAAGGCCTTCAAAAAGCTAAATTAAAGCTTATTAGGAAGCCTTCAAAAAGCTTCTTTGAAGCTATTTGAAAATCATTCTTAAAGTTTTTTAGTTTTTGTTAAAATGCTTTTTAAAAGCTTTCCCAACTGACATCACAAACAAGCAGCTCTCAAATATCAGTGTCCTAAAGCAATTGAGCTGCAAGTATAGACTCTCAGTAGCTACGAGAAGACTAATATTACGCAGTTTGTCATATCAAAACTGTTTGCATAACTTAGACTAATTAAAAATATTTTTTACATGTTTTCTTCTCTCTTCAGTTGATGGTGACACAGCAAAGTTTTATGCGGTAAGATAGAAATTTGTAATAGAAATGTACAAGGAAGATTTTCAGGATTCTATAGAAGAATTTTTCAGTTTAACATCGATGACATCGAGTGTATGTACGTGCTTTCAGACATTTTGAACACGGGTTCACTAAGTTTTTGCACCAAACAGCAACATCGTTCAATAATACACAGATAACATCAAACATCTTTTGATTGACATTCAAGTACCAAACAGGTATATAAGTTATCACACGTAAGTGCAGACACTGAAATATACTTCGCATTCAACTTTTAAGTTGCTTTTTCCAACATCAAACAGGGAGAGACAATAAAAAATACTTTTAATCACTTCTTGTCACGTGCTTCGTAAGATTTGACCTCGCTCCATGCAACCAGAAGCTATGTTTTACGGTGCAAGCTTTTTACGTGATTGGATCCATTCGTGATGGTAATTGAGTAAGGAATGCGTGTAAAGTTTCAGAAGCGTCGGGAGGTTAAATTGAATCAGGGCATGCAATAAGGAAAACAAAGCAACAGCAAGCGAAAAGCAAGCGTAGAAGGAAAATGAAAGAAATTCGTGGCTAATTTTACCTATGAAGCGTATCATTTCCATTTTCATCAAGTATGCAACTCATGCCTAGCTGATAACCATAATAAATGAACGTTTTTCTACGAAATTTAAACTCAACGAAAGCATTTCGTTCAAATAGAAATGGAAGAAGAAAAGAAAGTTTTATCGCAATGAAAAACACTTTTTATTGATGTGAAAAATCTAAAATCACCATAAAATATATTTTTCTCTCATTTTGCACTTTGAAAAATAACTCATCGTTTTTTTATAAACTCTTCGTTTCTACACTCATGACTTACAAATTTACCAAAAATTTCGGTTTTTGCCTTCGATCTGAACTTAATCTAATGCAAATTGGCGCCTGTGGCAATAAATGTCATGTTATTGTATCATTGGAGTGACGTTCATGTTCTGATATTGTGAATCGGGAGGGATTCTATAAACACTGAACCTTACGTTGTGTTTTATAATGATTATGGATTGATCTCGTATGGTTTTCATTAAATTAGGGAAAACTTGTTAAATCTGGCATCGTAAAGCTTTTGTCTAAAAGCTTCATTTCAAAGCTCGTTTTGGTCTTTAGAGTTCTACAAATTAAATCAGGACGGATTTAAAATCAAAAGTTCCATTTCAAACTAAGTTTTTGCAAACTGGATTTTGAACGGAGAAAAAGCTGCAATGGTACGATAAAAAATCAACAATCAGCTATGCCAAGAGTTGTTTGAAGGATTCACGTCTGTCGACTGTCAATTTCAACATTTCCCGACTTGTTGACATGGCACTTTTTGAGCTGTTTTCTAAAAAACTTTCGTATTTTCAATTATAAACAAACAATGGTTCGATTATCGATTGGAATACGAGTTCACCTAAGTGCTACTAAACTTAAGTTCACCTCAAGACGTAATTGAATTAGGAAATTGGATTTTAAGATCAAATACAGCATTGAAATGTGTTCGAACATGTTGAAGTATTCGTTTTTTCTGCTTTTTGAACTTCCAAACGAGCCAATTAAGATGAAGTTAACTTCAATCGAATTCGATTTTGTTCTGAAAGTTTATCGAGAAATGTTTTTGCTTCGTTGCAAAATCTTCCCCTAGAGATGTGGATGCGATATGTTATGCAGTGTTTAGTTGTCTTTTTCAATGGTTAGAAGCTTTCGAAAGCTTTCAAAGCTCATTTCACTTTCCTTTACCAAAATTTTAAAGCTATCTATGTCATGCAAATTGCGTTAGAACTTGCGATGCATTCAAATCAATTCTAACTTGATTAGGTTTAGCCTTCAAAAAATCTTTTCGTTCTTTCGTATGTCATGCCAAATGGGTTTTTTCGATTAGTGTTTGTCTGAGATCAAAGATTTCAATGGGTTATGTCGCCAATTGCTTGATCAGGTTAGAAAATTTCTCGTGTTTTCAATTATATTTCTTTAGTCAAAGCCTTTTCATCTGTTTCTCATAAGAGTTTTTGTGACTATTAATGATGTTAGAAGACTTATTATCATAAAATTATTGGAAAACAATAACAGACTAGTGCCTTTATTGCATAAATCGTCTTCACAAAAGCACATATGGCCATTTCCAGAACTTTCCTGCATACACACGTGCTGCGTGGGGGAGAGAAAGGATGATTAGCATTTATTTTCGACATAAAAGCTTTGCTGGTTTCTTACATCAACCATGAACAAATTTATCTGCAACTGTGATGTACAAAGCCTAAATAAAGTACAGTGTTAATGAAATTATGTGGCTACGGGCGGAAATTCGACTGAATTTACCTTCGCACCACCTCATAAGCTGCGGCGTTGAATGAAAATATTTATACCAAGCAAATAAAGTGTAAATGTTTAGCACTTACGGGTTTTGGCATGTCGGACCATTTTCACGCAGCATCCATTGCACGTCATCAACGGTGGCTGGTCTCTTGGCAGGGCCGTATAGTTGAAAGGGTCTTTACAACGTGCATCCGTCCATGAATCGCACTCGTAGCAATAAATCGACCGCGCTGTGTTTACGAAAATAGTTTAAATTTAATGTTCGCAACCCAAAAACGCAAGGATCAATAAACAAAATTGCTTGAACGAGCTTTCCATTAATCCTTGAACAGCTTTAGTCCTAATCAACACAAACAGTTTTCGACGCGCAACGCATTTAGAAAATCGTTATGCAAAATAAATCGATGATTGTTTTTCTTGGATGAACAAAAAGCTCACTCATCTACGAAACGAACTCGATTTCAGATTGACGAACGGTGAAGTTTCCGGTGCAGTCACTTTGGTTGACTATGGATGCGGAATCTCTACTGTACGCCAACTGATTCCGAATTCGTTTGGATTTTGTATCAAATAGGAATAAAACTTTTAACGAATACAAAATTTTGGGGAATGGTTTCGAAACTTTTCGCTTGTTTAGAAAAAATTTGGTTATGAATACAGTTCAGACAGCTGGGTAGGGCACCGTTCAAACAATGTGTGACTAAATCTCCTGATTTAAGTTTTCAGAAAGCAAATTTGTTGTTTCCACACATTCCGTGAACAGCTCCCAGCACATCAAATAATCAATCTTACTTTGGCACTCTGCTGACACTTGTGGAATCCACAGGAAAAATATTCCATAAATGGCTATTAGTTGCACACACGAGAAGCGAGGGTTAGAAAATGGAAAATTCAAATCATTAGTGATTAGTGCCATCATCTGACATGTCGAGGTTGGCAAGCACTTTGGATGCACAAGCGTCGTCTGATTGACACAAAGTCGTAATAACTCTGTGACGATCCGTCAAGTAGTGACCTGATTCGAAAATGCTTTTCTAGGGCTTTGCGGTGGCCGTTGTCCCCAGCTATTTCTATTCTAGTCAAGCAATTCAAACTGCATCAGTTTCTGCCATCGACATCAGCATGGAAATCTCATCAAGAAGTTTCTGACGCTGCTGATGCAAATATTTTGATTCATGACTTGTTTATTTTCCACACCAAACACTCGATTGAGTTTTAAACAAATTAAGTCGATGATGGCTTTCGTATTAGCGAGGAAGAAATTTCTGAAGCTAAGCATCATGACGTGAGAGAATCTCGAATAAATTAAACAGCATGTGAGTGATCGGCGGATTTTCTCCATGTGCGAGTTGAATTGATGACTCTGACTAGTCGCTTATTAATAACGTTCTCGTAAATTATGAACTTGGAATGAAGTCGGATTTATATTATGGATTCCGGGATTTTGGCAAGCTTATGATTACTTAATAGTTCAGTTCGGTAGCAAGGCTGTCCCAGTTTTATGGCGACGAAGTTTTTCATTCGAAATTCTACTTGATGGCTTCTAATTTATGCTGATTTAAGCACAATAATTAAAACTTTGACTAAAACTAATTTAATTATTTTCAAAAGTTTCTGGGCCAGCGAATGGAATATAAAAATTTCTGTGAATTGAATGTTTTAAAGTCTAAAAGTTAAAGGTTGTCTTCTAACTTTTTAAAAAGAATTTGTTTGAATATTCATCAAAACAGAAGTTTTCAAGCAAGATTCTTTAAATAATTGTTTTATTCCTTAGTAGTGTAAAAATCTTTGGAAAGCTTTTAATAATGTTTTCTGTACTAAAACGTTTGACAGCTTTTAAAGTTCAAATAAGTCAGTTATTAGTTTTATCATTTAAGTCGAACTTAAATTAAAAATTGCTATAAAACTGTTTCCTTGACAAAACAATTTGCGGAAAATTGTCAATATCAACGACACCACTTTCTACCCAATTGAAATCACGGATAATTTGTTTATCGATGAAAAAACTGCGGAAATGCAAAACTGCAGAAAAAACGACCTTGGACGAATGGAATTTACGTTTCAACGAGTGCCATTGGCTGTTACAATTGAAAAGTTCATGTTCATTCCAATTTGCACGTCATCAGGAACATTGCTGTAACGTTCTACAATGTGTTAAGTGAAAACTTCTTCCAAACAATCGTACGCAATATTGCTTACTTAAAGCTTATTTGAGCCATATCTTTATGGTTCAAGCGGCGATACAGTTTGTGTGTTTACGTTTACAGTCGATCGTTAAGATTTTTCTGTTCGCACTTTTCCCGCTTCTATCATCTATATCATATTTTAACGACCAGTTTAAAGTGGTTATTTTAAGCGCACAGAAAACACTTTTGAATCGTCATTCAACTGGGATATCGAACGTGGTGAACGAGAGATTTTTCGTATTTTGTTTGGGGCCTTTTTTCGACGGTCTATTTTTAGCTACTCGAGAGAGTGTCAACGGAAACTGTGAGAAGTTTATGCAAAATTTTAGTCACCTTCACACTAGCGATCCATAAATCTCGAGTCATTAACGAGATTTATGCTCGAGTAATATTGAAAAGCGCTGCTTTAGCTGGTGTACATGAAGCGACATGTTTAAATGTCAGCTCGCATCAGCTTCGGAAAGTCATTTAAGCACATACACATGAACGCCGTGTCTATTTATAGATGGGGACGAGTTTCGCATTTGTTCTACTCGGTAGTTTAGAGTTCAAGCTATTCTTGTCGTCGGACCGTTCTCAAAATAATTATTCTCTGCTTGAGTAAATATTTGTGAAAAGTCAGACGAGAGGGATTCCCTCGAATGGACTTTCAGTGCGTGGGTGGCAAACAGCAATTTAAATTCTAACATGTTTCTTATGGTTTTACTGGAATTTGGGGCCAGATTGTGAAGTTGCTTCTGTTAACACCATCAATTCAACTTAAACTAAACAGAATAGCTTTTCCACCCGTTGTGTTTGGTTGTTGTGGCAACAGAAACATTTCAGACACCCGCAACGGGTTCCAAGGCCTGATGACCTGTTGGAAACTCCTGCTAAAGTTTTGGAACTCACGTTTTTAATAAGGTTAGCATTGGTCCACGTGTGGTTAGTACTGAACATTTGGAAAACGCAGAACTAAGAACAGAACTTACATGGAAAACAATTGTCACATGTCGTGAGGTCGAAAAAGGTGAAAATCACTTGAAATCAAAAGAAATTGAGTTTGTTTGGTTTTCGCTGTCATATTTTTTATAATTTTTCGTGGAATTCTGATTTGTATGTTGTTTTGGTTTTCCGTTTTGATCTGTTTTGATTAAACAACGTTGTTTAATGGTTTCTGGAGGAAATCAAGAATAGTCATCGATGTTTTCGGAATGTAAATACTTGTTCTACGAAATTCAATCGTTGTTGAGCTTGTGTAAAAAAGAGTTTTTTGTATCAAAATCTAAAGAACAACCTTGCACTGACTTTCACTGCATCCTCGTTTTCGTTTCACTTCTAACCACTTCAACCGGACATTCCTACACCAAAACTTACCGGTTATCAAAATAATCCAATTCGTAGTTCTCGACTTGTATTTCTCCATGATGTTCAACTTCATTTTGTCTTTGTAACTCAGGGTGTTAGTCTTTTTCAAAGGGTTTTCGTTCGATTATTGCATTTTCAATGCTTCTTCGACAGAAATTTGCTATTCTCAGATTTCATCTGTTCACTATTTTGTTTTCAAGCTATTTCCACACCGCCCGAGCAAGTCACAAGAGCCTCATCTAAGATATTTTTTCAATTTTACGAGAAAGAACGGAGAAAGTAATGTTTACACCTCGAAGAATCATCAATAAATAAGCAAGCATGCGAGAGAGTCGAAATGAATAAAGGAAAATGCATTTTCACGAGTTTTTCTTCTCCGAGAGAAGCGAAACTCGCGTCCGAGAGCCGGAGAAGTTCGGAAAGAGAGCGGAAAAGTAAAAAAGATGCTACACTCTAAAATATGACCTAGAAAATATCTTGAAAATTTATCAATAATTTAGATTCGATTTGCAACTTCAATGGCACCGTTCCTGATGCTGCTTGATAAATCTTCAATCTACTTCACAAAAACTCGAGATCATCAAATCCTTTCGCTTGAGATTTAAGCACTGCAATTAAACAAAAAAGAAAACTTTTCATCTGCATTGCGACATTGCTTTTCTTTTAATTAAAGGACACAATAATTATTTCCGCACAATTTCACTGTCGCCTTTGCTTAAAGTCCATCTTCAATCCACATTCTTCACACTCGCGCTGTTCGTGGACGCACTTTTCTCCGTTTAAAAGTAAATATCACGATGGAACTGCTTTGAAAGCTTGTTTCTTCCGAGATCGAGAAAGTTTTGTCGCCTTTTCAATCGATCCTTGTGTCTAAAGCTCCCACACACTGTCGGAGATGAGAACGAAACCTAGAAAGAGAGTGAAAATTGACGCAAACTCTCCGCGTTTCTACGATTGCGTCAGTGATTTCGTGGAATTTAAACGATCCGACTGTCACGCTGCTGCTTAAGAAAATGTTCTGCAACACGAACAACGCAATACATCGCAACTCGTTTGGTTTGTTTTTTTTATGAAAAAGTTTTATTTATTTTTTTAACCCAGTCGACGATGAACGGGGATGTTTTAAAGCCATTCCCCTGCAAGGAGACCGGCTGTGTGGTGAGCTTCTTCACCGAAGACCACCTGTCAGTGCATTATCAAGCGAAACATGGCAAATTAAATTTAGAAATTCCAAAAGGATCGAATACAATATTTGGTAAGCAAATCTCCAATGACATCGGGCTGATAAGCTGAATTCCTTTACTTTTAGCTGATCAGACGCCAACGCCCACTCGACTGTTGAACAATTGCGAAGAGTTGCGAGTGTTTGACGACTTGCAGAACATAAACCCGTTTGAAGAAGGTTTCCGAAGGGCAGTCGAAGATTGCGACAATGGGATTGTCAGGGACAGCAGCTTTCTGCAAACGCCTTCAAATCAGGACACGCTTCACACCCCACAAATCCTACCGCCATACGAAGACCGGCAAGTCAAGCGGGAAACAAAAGTCGAGTTACCCACTCAGGATGAACCCGAGAATCTGACAATCGCCAGCTCAATCCTTGAATATTCAAATCACATTCCAAAAAATACTCAGAGCGACGAACTGCCGGCCGTGACGTTTATGGATGTGAAGCCGGTTCAGAGAATCACGCAGCCACCAATCTCGCTGCTACCTAAACCAAGCGTCATTTATGCGGCCCCAATCTTAACTGCGCAATCGGCCCTTCATCTGGCACACACAAGCGAAGGCAGCAGAACCAACGAAAGTGTTAAAAATAAGCTGAAAAATATTTTGTTAAGCAATAGTGGATCACAAATTGACAAAAAGCGAATCAAGACCGAACCAGTGCCGACAATCATCATCGGAACAGTACCTTTAGTTGCATCAACAACTAATTTGATGATAAATAATAACAATAGCAACAGTTTTAAGCTTGCAAATAGCAACGGTAGTCAAGGCAGTGAAGACTCAATCAAAACCAACGAATCATCAAATGGAACCAGGAAGCGGACGAGAAGCGACAAGTCTGAGAATTCCACGCTGAAGGTTGAAAGAAATCGTGCAGCTGCGAGACGTTATCGGTAAGATTCATAATTAACTGTTTAAATTATCCAAGCCTGATCAATATTTTTTTTAGCAACAAGATGAAAATTCAAGGACAAGCATTGCAAGAAAAATACGACAAAGCGCAGCGCGAAATATCATCACTCAGAAAGGAAATGACCGAGCTGAAGAAAGAACTGACCCAAGTCAAAGCCATTCTGCTTCTACACAAAGATTGCGCCATGACAAAAGCAATGCCTTCGAGTTCACAAATGTGTCTGTGATGCTTTCGGTGTATTAATTTTTATTGTTACAGCTTTACGCTCTCTAGGTGACCTCTTTTTGATTCCTTAAACCGTACTCACAGATTTTGTTTGTAAAACTGGC
Organism: Belgica antarctica; assembly: GCA_000775305.1. Lineage (NCBI taxonomy): Eukaryota > Metazoa > Arthropoda > Insecta > Diptera > Chironomidae > Belgica > Belgica antarctica. The sequence goes on along the minus strand of JPYR01000103.1, from coordinate 25,474 downwards.
AATAAAAGTCACTAAATGATTTATTTTTCCAAAAGAAATGCTGGTTCAAGACATGATGTAGTGCAGTGTGAGATCAAATATCAGAACACAAAAGCTTTTCATGTGTTCGGACAACTTCGTGTCATCTCGGAAAGCTCCGATCTATGTTCATCTTTTTCCTAAAGCTTGACATTTAAAATTCCAATAAGAAAGAAAGCTCACAAAGCTTTATTCCATGAGCTTTCTTATCGTCAGCTGTTCGTCGTTACTCCAAGTCTCGTAAAACACTTCAAAAAAATTCTTGATTAGCAAACAAACGAAGCCAAACGAAGAAGAAAAGCAAACTCAATCAGTCTTAATTCTCATTTCTCTCTCGGTCATATTTTGTGAGCGTCGCCGCTGTCATCTTTCAGAGATCATCAAATACTGTGTTATCAACAGAATGTAAATCTAAAAATATAAAATTTATCAATTCATTTGGTTCTACAATCTCTCGAACACTCAAGTTTCATCCGTGATTTGTAAAAGATCGTAGCCAGTGATGATCCGATCGCTAGTTCGTGGTGCAGTTAAAGTCCAAAGTTTCCGCTTGTGTCGTTTCAGAGCAATGTCGTCAGGTTGCTACTTGGTCGAAGACCCGAACTTCTCGTTTCTCAAAGAATTGGGGCTCGAGCGCACAAACAAAGGCGTGTTCAATGGCGAATGGAGTGGAAATGGTGAAGTTGTGAAGTCAATCGACCCGGCCACCAACCAAATCATCGCTGAAGTGCAGACTGGCAACGTACAAGACCTTGAGAGCTGTTTGAAGGTCGCCGACGATGCGTACAAGCAGTGGAGAAACCTTCCGGCGCCATATCGCGGTGAAATCATCAGACAAATCGGAGATGAGCTGAGAAAGTACCGCGAGCAGTTGGGCAAGCTCGTCTCACTCGAGATGGGGAAGATCCAAGCCGAAGGTGTCGGAGAAGTTCAAGAATTCATCGACATTTGTGACTACGCCACCGGCTTGTCAAGAATGTTTGCTGGACAAATCCTGCCTTCGGAGAGGAGTCAACACGTCATCATCGAGAAATGGAACCCGATCGGTGTCATCGGAGTGATTAGCGCATTTAATTTCCCGAACGCTGTCTTTGGATGGAACGCTGCCCTCGCCCTTGCTGTTGGAAACACTGTCCTGTGGAAGGGCGCACCGACCACCCCACTCGTGTCTATCGCAACAACGAAAATCGTCACTGAAGTGCTCAAGCGCAACAACCTGCCGACTGCCATCACTCTTTGTCAAGGCGGAACCGATGTCGGCAAGAAGCTGGTGGCTGACAATCGAGTCAAGCTAGTGTCGTTCACTGGAAGTTGCGAAGTCGGAAGGGAAGTCGGCGTTGAAGTTCAAAGGAGATTCGGTAAGTTGCTGCTTGAACTCGGTGGTAACAATGCGCTGCTCATCAACGACGATGCCCAGTTTGACATGGCACTTGACGCCGCTTTCTTTGGATGCATCGGCACGGCTGGCCAACGCTGTACTTCAACTCGTCGTCTAATCATCCACGAGAAGATTTACGACGCATTTGTTCAAAAGCTTGTTCAAAGATACAAGGGAGTAAGTTGAATTGCTTTTTGTTTGAGACTAAAATAAAATTCGAGTTGTGTAGGTCTTGAAGCGAATGGGTCATCCTCTGGAAGCTTCGACGCTCTATGGGCCACTCCACAACGCTCAAGCCGTTAAGAACTTTAAGAATACCGTTCAAGACGCAATCGACCAGGGTGGCAAGGTGGAAGTGGGCGGAAATGCCATCGACGGCGCCGGCTTCTTCGTTGAGCCAACAATCATTACGAATTTGCCACATGACTCGCCGGTCATCATGCGAGAGACTTTCGCACCGATCGTCTACGTTTTGAAGACAAAGAATTTGGAGCAGGCCATTGAATGGAACAACGAAGTCGATCAAGGCTTGTCATCAGCGTTATTCACCAACAACATCGGGTCGACTTTCAAGTGGATCTCTGAAAACGGATCGGACTGCGGAATTGTCAACATCAACACGTCACCTTCAGGTTTGTTAAAAAAGAGTGAGACAGTAGAGTTTACAATGAATCTTTTTTATAGGCGCTGAAATTGGCGGAGCTTTTGGTGGCGAAAAGCACACCGGCGGTGGCAGAGAGAGTGGGACCGATTCGTGGAAGCAATATTGCAGGCGGTCAACGATAACTTTGAACTACTCTCAGCAGCTGCCATTGGCCCAAGGAATCGTCTTTGAATAAATTTATGCCGAATTATTTTCTTCTATTTTTTTATACTGGATCAAGTTTTGTTGAATGAAAGCCTCGAGATGTTGCAAAACTTTTCTTTGAATTAAAAGTTGCTGAAAAAGTTCACTTCGAAATCAATTCATAATTTTTTTTTTGTTTTTATTGACCTTAAGAACATATGGAAAATTAATAACGAACAATGGCAGCGTTCATCTTAAAAGTTGACTTCTCTTAGCTTTTTACCTGCCTGAGAAAATATCGTTCGGATGGATTTTACCAGCTTCCCAAGAAAATAATTGCTACCTGAAGGATGGTTAAAAGGAAACAACATTGACTTTTTTAATCAGTTCAAGTTCAAATTTTATCGAAGCAACATCAAGTTCAGGATCAACTCTTAAAAGTTTTATCAGCAATCAGCTCAGTTATCTTCATCTGTTAGTGACTTCGAAAGGAATTTTTAAATAAATCTTGGTTTTTTCAGTGAAACGTGATAATGTCAAGTTATTTAGAACAACTCATGCAAGAGCATGTCAATGTGGAAGTCGTCGAGAAGCCTTACCGATCTCTCTCCAGAACTGAGCGCCAGATCAGAAAGATTAGAAATGAGCTAAAGCAAAAGGATGAAAAAGTGTTCAAGGGTCTCGGAGAGTTCGGTGTCCAAATGATGGAGTACAAACAAAAAATGTTTGAAATATCGGGACATAAATACGAAAACCAGCTGAACGACTCCTATGAAAAAGAGGCACGGGAAAAATACTTTGCGCTAAAGAAGGCAAAACTCGTCAAGCCTGTCAAGCCAAAGACCCTCAAGCAAGTTAGACCACCAAAGGCCGAAAAAGTGAAGCAAGTCAAGCCGCCAAAGGTCAATAAAGTCAGAACACCGAAAGTTGCTAAAGTGGCGACACCAAAGGCTATCAAAGTGAAGCCAGTGAAGCTAACCAAAGCTAAAAAAATTGCGATCGCAGAATACGTGAAGTTTTTCAACTTCACGAACGAGCAGCTTGCCGCAGAGTTCGTTCTCAACCAGTACACATCGATCGAAGACGAGAAGCCCGTCCACATGTGCACTATCTGCAACGTCATGTTCACCAAGGCTTCCGGATTGAATCGCCACTTCAAGAAGCACACCGCCTTGCCAGCTTTGCCAGTCACAGAATCTAGTTCAATTGAAATTTTATAAGTTTTCAATGTATCAGTATCAACATAGAATTAATGCTTTGTTAAGAACTCGCGTAGCGAGGTTTGCTTTCGTATCGTACGCGCAAAACTTTCATCAACAAATACTTCAATTGTACAAATACGAAAGCGTGAGGGTCGCTACGCCAGTCTAGTAAAGAAAAATAAAAGAACAAAACTTTTTGCATTTCAAAATAAGCTTAGACTTCGAAACTCAGCGTTTTGTTTCAGCATGCATGGAATGGTCCATCGGGAAATGCGTTTCTGATGTTCAAAATTAAAACTAATGCTTATACCATAGCCATCTTATACTAGCCTGGACACGAAGAAATGTCGACGTACCAATGCCGCTTGGGAATG
>JPYR01000103.1:781-15713 GCA_000775305.1 Belgica antarctica | reverse complement strand
GAGATTGACATGGGCGGCAAGTGTCATAGCAGATTGGACAAAGTATCGGCCCGGTTCGGAAATGACGGACACGGAAGTGTCACTGAAGTTTTCGGCAATGCTGTTGTTGATAACTGCCGCGTAGGGATTCAACAACGAAAGATCATCGCCCAGAAAACCGCCGCCGATGTCCAATAAGGTCAACTTGAAGCCCAAACTCTCAGCAACATCGAACACTCCACGGCAACACGCGATTGCTTGACCGTAGATCTGAGCATCTGCTGTGCCCGATCCCACATGAAAGCTCACGCCAATCAATTTGAGTCCCAACTCTTTGCACAAAGCGATCAGTTCCGGTGCTTCGCTTTGTGGATCGCAGCCGAATTTAATTCCAAGGCATAGCAATGAGTCTTTAGCATCGAAACGAATTCTCAGAACAACTTCTGCTTGCGGGTGAAGCTGTTTTATTTTCATCAACTCAGCTGGACTGTCAAAAGTTACTTTCAGAACACTGTTTTCTGCGGCGAACTTTAAATGCGACACTTGCTTTGCCGTGTTAGCGTAGATTATCCGCTCCGGATCGACTCCCATGTCCAAAACTTGTTTCAACTCGTTCATTGAAGCACAGTCAAAGCCAGTACCACAAGCAGCCAGCGCTCCAACAATTCGTGGATCATTGTTGCACTTGATCGCGTAGAACGGAATGACTCGTGGCATCTTCTTCGACCAGTGGCGGTACTTCGTCTTCACATCTTCGATATCAAGAACGTAAAAAGCGTCTTCGTTGCCTTCTGCAAGTCTTTTATCGATGAAACTATCAACTTTCGTGCTCCATTGATCCATTTTCTCGAAGCTGCAAACAAGAACTGACGTTCACTTTATGAAAAACAGTCGTTTTATCTTCTCGTGTTCATAATAAAAATGAAAGGTTGAGTATACTGTCACAATTCTATAGCACAGGTGAAAAAAGTCGTCTGGCTTTGAGAATACAGCCTCATGTTCCACCCTTCCATTGTGTCAATCTTGACAGTTCGTAGGTAAAGCAATTGCAAACTTTATTTTGTTTCTTAAGCAATTATCGTCGTCAAGTCCAAAACGAATAAATAAATTTTAACCTAAAACCATTGCCAATTAAACTTCTCGGTGGCCGATTTTCTTTGTTGAGCTTTTATTGTCGTCGTAAGAATTAATTCGATCACATCTTCAGACTGATGCACTCGGCGTAGTGCTGTTCACCCACGACATAGAAGTTTTCCTTGTCCGACTGGTCCCAGCACATATCGTAGATCATCTTGGTGGACTCGTGAGTGCGGGTGACTTTCAACTCTTCGCAGTCTTCGATGGTGATGACCTTCAGCTTGTTGCTTTTTGAAACAGCTCCAAAATGCTTGGTTCCAGAGTTGAAGCAGATTTTGGTGATTTCTCGGTTGGAAATGCGAGTCTGGTTGAGAATCTTTCTCGGTGCTCGAGGATCGACGGTGAGAATGTTTCCAATTTCGTCTCCGACCATCACAAGTCCCTTGTTCTCCTCCTGCGATGTCCAATAAACGGCAGTCAAGCGGTTCTGGTGATCACGCAGCAATGTTAGTGCTGGTCTCTCTTTCGAAGTGTCCCACAACGCGCAGCTTTTGTCGATTGAGCAAGACGTCCACCGCTTCTTTCCAGACGGGTCCGCGGAAATGCCTTTAATTTCGGAGCTGTGCGCCATTGGATAATGTGTCAGAGACATGAGATCCTTCAAATCGTAATCGTAGATGTAAATACTGCCCTTCGAGGTGCCGATAACGAATTTCTCGTCTTTCGTGAGCTTGTCCATGTTTGACACGAAGCCTTCAGTGAATGTTTGGCCGCATTTGAGGATTTTCGAGTTGCCTTCCTTTATCGACGAGTCCCAAAGCTGGATCTGATAGTCTTTGGTCGCAACTAAAAACTATAAAAGGCAATCATTAGACTGACTGTGTTCACGCAGTTGGACGCAGTTTCTTACCAAATTTCCTTCCAGAGCTTTCAAGCCGGTGATTGAACTTGTTTCTGGTATCTGAAACTGACTGTCTTCGATTTTCCTGTTAATGATTGAGTCAAATTGCTCTGTTGCCATGACGATAGCATCGTTGACACAGGTTGTGAAGTTGTTGGTGCCCAGAATAAAGTGTCCGTTCGTTTTTTCGATTATGCAGTAGAATGGAAGGTAGGAGCTGGGCTTTCGATAACCTGCAGTGACTTCGAACGAGAATTGATGCGAGTTCAGCTCGGGATGCTCGGTGTCTCTGTACAGGAGCTGATCGTCGATCTTCTCTTCAATTGGCCTGCTGTAAGCGCGCGGCACGTAGAAATAATTGTCGCTCATTTTAAAGTTTCCGGGAAATCGTTCCGGCGCGGATTTTGTTTTGACGTAGACTCGACGTGCGTTAAACGTTGAACCTTTCCACCGTCACTCTATGTCAACTAAGTTTTCCCTTTACATCTTCACTTTGTTTTGGAAGTAATTCACATATCCGAATTTAAAATTCATTTAACATAAGCCATGGACTTCGAAAGTGACCCAGCAGCTGATTTTCTCAATCGTGAACGCGAAGAGCTGGCTGGCATCATCAACGACAACGAAGGTTCGTAGAAAGAAGGCGATTCTCAAAATATTTCTTATCACTGCTGACTCATTTTAGATCCACTGTTCCAAACCAGTGAATTTTCCAACGATGATTTCGAGCTTATCAACTCTGAGATTCAACAAGCGTCCGAGTCTCAGACCGATGAACTCGTTGACGATCTTGCTGGCATGAGCTTTACATCAACGATTCCAGTTGCCACGGAGAACCAAGTGCCGGAAAAGATCCGTCTCTGGCGTGAAGAGATGGAACGCAAGCTGATTGAAAAGGACTCGCAAGAGCAAGAGGCAAAGGAGGCTTTGAGAGTGGCTGCCGCGAAAGAAATGTCCGAATGGGTGTCAAAGTACAACGATACAATGGAAAAGACAAAGAACTTGAACCGTAACAACGACAAGGAGATGCAATCACCGGAGCCAACCGAGTCCGACGCTAAGAACATGTGGGAATCGATCTCCACCTTGTGCGACTTCACAGGCAAGGGTCCGAAGAACACCAAGGACGCCTCACGTATGCGCTCCATCTTTTTGCAAATGAAATCATCTCCAAGAGTGCAGTAATGACAAGCCTGCAAGGATTTTCGCAATTGTCCAATATTATTATTCATTCCCCAGAATGTTCTTGAGCCTTATATGCACCAGAGCGTAAATAAAGAATTTAACTCAATAAGACTGCTTTAATGGGCGGATTAGAATTGAACGACAAAACCAAGTGATAGTAGGCAGAAAACAGCTGCTTTATTGAATGGGAAAATTTAAACAAAGCTTTTAATCAAATCGAAGTCAATTTCTCCGCCGTTCTTCAGACCTTCCAGCATCTCTTCGATTTTGACTTCCTTAGCGCTCAGCAGATCTGACTTGCGTTGTTCCTTTTCGATGTCCAACAACAAGCTTTTGGCGTCTTTTAAAACACTTTGCGGCAGTTGTGCAATCTCGGCGACTTGGATTCCGAATGAGCGGTCGATTGGACCTGGCTTGACCTTGAACAGTAGTGTCAGTTGGCCGTCGTCGGTAATGGCACTCAGGTGGTAATTTTTGGCGAATTTTTTTGTGTCGGCCAAGGCGGTGATTTCATGAAAGTGAGTAGCGAATAACGTAAAGCATTGGATTTCCTTGACGAGATGTTCGGCGATGGCCCAAGCGAGGCCGAGACCTTCGAACGTGGAAGTTCCGCGACCCAACTCGTCGATGATAACTAGCGAGTTCTTCGTAGCTGTCTGCAGGATCGACGATGTTTCAACCATCTCCACCATAAAAGTAGAAAGTCCCTTCATGATGTTGTCGTTGGCGCCAACACGTGCAAGAATCGAGTCGCAAATCGAGATATGTGCTTCTTGACAAGGCACAAAGGATCCGATGTGAGCCAAGAGAACTGCAACACCAACCGACCGGATGTACGTCGATTTTCCTGAAATGTTTGCACCAGTGATGATGCACATGTTGGTGTCGTCTCCCTTAAAGCTGACATCGTTTGGAATGAATTCGATGTCATCCTGGCACTCTAGGCATGGATGACGCAAAGTTTTAAGTTTCAGGATGCGTTCGGTGTCCGGATACATTTTTGGTCGCACGTATTCTCCCGGTGAGTTTGTGACGACTTCAGCTAATGAGACGAACACATCGAGTGTGGCAATCGCCTGGTTGAGACACAACAACGGGACTGAATAGCCAGCAGCTGTTTTGACAATCTCAGCGACGATTTCCTTCTGTTTTTCTTCGTAGTCTGCCTTCAAATTAATGAATTGTGCGTTGTAGTTCTTCAGAGTTGCTGTTGTGTATCGAATGCCACCTCGGGCAGTGTCGATTGTCTCGAACACATCATGATGTCGAAGCTTGGCATCTTCCTTTCTCGTCGATCGGAAGTGGTAGCCGAGATGCGAGACGTAATCGAGCTTGATAGCGGTGCCTTCATCGAGACCAGAGATTTTTGCGCACTTCTTCAGCTCTTTACGCATGGAAGATTCCAGCAAATCCATGTCTTGTCTGACTTCTCCAAGATTTTCGTCGAACGATGGCTTCACAAGGTACTCGCCTCTTTCAACCGCCGCAAAATCCAAAACTGATTCAACCATTTCTTCAAACTGTTTGAGATCTTGAAGAATGTCCGAGAAGCTGTCGGATAAAACCGATTTAACGACCGAGTTGTCCATGCCGTTCAACAATCGCAGGATTTCTGGCAAGCGCAGGATGATTTGATAGACTTTGAAGACATCTTGCAGGTTGGCGCGCTTTCGGTTCAACTTGTTGTTCAACATCAAAACATCCGGAATGCTGCTGAGATGTTCCTTGTGCAACGAGCTTCGAACTTCCTGGTTCTCAACAAAGCTTTCGACGATGTCTTGACGTTCTCTGATCAAGTCGATGCTGCGCAATGGTTGTTTAAGCCATAAATTGAGCAAGCGTCTTCCTTGGTTGGTTTTGCAGCGGTCAAGCACTCCGAGTACGCTGTGCCATTTGTACAATGAAGATCGGTAATTGATGTCGGGCGGTGGGAAGAGATTCAAAGCGTACACAGCGGCCGAGTCCAAATGAACAAATCGATCCAGGCTCAGAGTCAGAATCGAGAACTTTCCAAGGTTTGATTCGTCGTTGATAACTTCGAGGTACTTCAGAGCTGCAGCGACAGCTCCCATTGCCAGGTTCAACTTCATTTCGGGAATCAAATGCACGCTCTTTTTCTGATCTTTCTTGAAGCGGACAATTTTCTCGAGGTCTTGATGTAGGCAGGAGTTGTTGGCAAAGTCAGATTTCTTCTGAACTGTAACAAGCATGCCGTTACGCTCGAGAACTTCCTTGATTTTCTCATAATCTCCAGTGATTGACGGCAAAATGCATTCTTTCGCTGACAACAGAACCACAGCAGCTTCGAGCTCAGTGAAGAACGTGGAGTCTTCAATTTCGGCGACTGAAATTGCATGTTCTGAAGTGTCAATGCAAGCAATTCCGATTTTCTATTTAAATTAGAATGTTGACATCAAGTTTCTCCAGTTAAGTTCCTTATCAAACTCACCCTTTGCTGCTGCGTTGAGACAAGCTGGAGCGACAAAAGAAGATTGCTCAAGATTTCTGGCTCAGCTGAGTTAAACAGCAGCTCCTCGAACTGGCAGAGATTTCCTGGTGATCCCTTGTAAGTCAACTTCCATTCAACATGCTCGTCTTTCTGCTGCGTGTAAACTTCCACTTTGTAGCCAATGACGAGCAGCAACTGCTTCAGAAGCTTCTCAAATAAGGATTTGTTGATCGAAGCGTATTTGAGGCTTGGAAGTTGATCTGGCTCCATGATCTTGACAATGATGAACGACTTAAGGATCGTTTTCAAAGCGATGTCGACGTCTTTGCCGTGAATTGAGTAATAATCTCCGTTGGATCGTTCAAAGATACGAAAGACCGTGAGGGACTTTTCGGAGCCGAATGTTTCATTGTAGAAGTTGATGAACTTGCGCTGCGTTTTTGGTTCTGTAATTTTGAAATTTGAATCACGCAATGCTTGCGAAAGGAATGCACTTTAATTCGTACCTAAATTCAACGCTTTGACCACAGACATTGCGAAATCGTTTCAACTCGATTTTTTATACTTTTGGCGCGAAGCGACTGACTGGAAAATTTAGCAGTGTAATCAGAACTAGCAAGAGATGGTTTTGTTAACGTGCACTACGCTCGACACGCTACTTCAAATCAAAACAAGTCGAACATAATTCTAAAATTTCTCGCGATGGCCGTAGTTTTGAGAAAACCAGGCGACAGCCTCCCAGAAGGTGCTGTGATGATGACTGAGGACCAGGCTCTTCGCTACCAATTGAACATTGTCTCCAACTGGCCGAACTTTAGTGAAGTGTAAGTTGACAATGTGCGGTTTCGGTAAAAGTTGCACAATATATTTTGCAGGTTCGCGCTGAAAGCGGGTCCTGGTATAATTGGCGGAACGGCGATGGTGTCGGCTTTGCTGCTCAATAACCATTTCCGATACAAGCTCAAGTTGGGTGCTTACGGAAGAGGTTCAACTTACTTAGCCGTAGTTGCAGCTCCAGTCGCCATCTCAGCTTTGTTCCATTCAGCTGTAAGTGGCTAACATTGACTTCATAGACCGTCGTGACGTGTTCGTTTCTTTTAGTTTATCCAATCGAGTATTTATTTGAGGAATTACGACTGCCCCCTTTGCCTACAAACCCGAGCTGCGATGTTCCAAGTCGGCACTGGTCTTCTTTACCCTCTTCTGCTGGCGCCAGTGGCTTCGTTCATGTTCGCGACCCGTCACTTCACATACCGCCTGCCATCAATTACAGAAAATCCGAAAGAGATCTTCAAACTCTTTCTCAAATTCACTAAGTCTGGCGGAAAACTCGCGTTGGTCTTGTTCGGTGCTAATACGTTCGTAGCTATGACTGTTACGGCCAGGGCGATATCTGAGCATGCGAACATTTCGCATCAGCTGCGTGAGCACGAGAGACGCATCGAAGCTGGCTTAACGACGGACCTTGATGTGTTCGGAAAATAGAAAATGATTTAAAATAAATGTGGATTAGATTAAAATAGAGAAGAAAACTTCCAGACTCTCATTTCATCAACATTTTGTCCTCACTTTCTAGAGAAAGATTTCCCTGGAAAGCTTTCAAAGCACAAAGAACTAAAGCAGTTTTTTTGTCCCGAGCTTATCTCATTTTCTCTGGCATTGGATTTTTCCGTCCATTCAATCACGGAGATTGAACTTTTCTTTAAAATTCACTCAATTATTCAGTTTTTCATCAGCGAGAAAGCTTTTTGCCGAGCTTAAAGCTGTTCATAGATGAAATTCGCGACCGTTGCGTGACTTAATAATTTAAATTTGAACAACACGTTCATCGCTTAACTTTTACTGACTGCATTATGCAAATCAGCTTCCGCTTCCGCAGTCACTCTGACAATGCGCCATCGCGCACAATTTGCCTCGTTCAGACACATAAATTTCCACCCCTCCACCCATCGCCGCTTATTCATGTGCCATTGTTATCAATTTAACATGCTTATATTTTCCGACGATGAGGCTTCTTACTTTAAAAAGTAATCATCATCGTGTATGATGCTTTTTTAATTGCCGAGCTTATTCGCGGATGAATGTGTTTTATCGGTGGAAGTGCTTAAAATCCTACATTCGATGAAGCTTTGCTGATAAAAATCCCCGCGGGCGAGAAAAATCATGAAAAATGCTTTAAATTGCAAAATAATCCGCTGTTCTATCGGCTGTGCTTACACCGTAGCTCCCTGCACTCATAAAGCCGTCTGAAGAAAAATCGAGGCGGAACAGGTGTAAGAAATCACCCCTCGCTTCGCAACGCTGGGAAATTGAACGCCGTGATAAAAAGAGCCAGCTGCAGAATATTTGCATAAACATTTCCCACATGCATCACCTACCAGGATTGTGCAGGAAGCCTTACGCTCTCTTAGCATGGATTAACGTTCTTGCAACAGCTTTGAGTTTGATTAACAGCCCGACCGTCTCCCAGGCTTTGTAACCCCCTGATTCCAGCAATTGGTGCTTTGAGGGTGGTCAAGAGTGATGTTTGACATGAAAAGGGTGCGCAAACTATTAAAAACATAGAAACTCATACTTTAAAGTCCGAAAACAATCAAACCAATGCCATGAACTCCCATCACTTACAAACACCACCCCCCGATTTGCATCTACTTCGCCCCACTTCCCAACAATGAATGGATGCTTCAACTTAGTTAGTTTTTCACTGCACGAACCATCGCAAATATTTAGCACCATTGAAACCTCTCGCGGCTGGCATCACGTAAAAATATTCCAAGCTTCTGGCAACCAAAAAATCTACATTGAAGGTGAATCAGAAGAAAAAAATGCTACATTGATGCTCGACTTTTGCGAAGGGAGCATGAAAGCTATAGCTGTAGGCATGACGTTGCTTATAGCTTGTTTGCCTCGTAATTGGTTTTCATTGTTGCTATTTGAGAAACTACAATTCAATGTTGAGCGTAATGTTCTGAGAAACCAGCAGCTCCGACGATTCTTCACCTCCAGACTCGTTTCAAGCAGAAAATCTACCGAAAAGCTGTGCAAGAAATTGCCAAATGACATTTTCATATGGGAAACTAGTTTAAACATCTGGCACATAATAGAAATGTTACACATCACCTACACATGTCGTCTCACAAAGCTTTTTTGTCGTTCAAAAAGACATAAGAGACATTTTCCGGTGTGCATGACTTAAGCTTTAAAATGGAGGCTTATAAAAGGAGCTTAAAAGCTCTGGAAGGGTTTTGGGGGTGGATGAAAGTGAGGTTGTCTAGTTAATGAAGTTAAACTTATAAGAATTAGGCGTTTACTCATATAGCAAAGAAGTTTCTTCTCACAAAATCACTTAAATCAATCAATTTTTAAGAGAAGTCATCAACGCACACACCCCATGCACACGGTGAAAACCCAATTTCACATTTTACACTCCCTTCCGACACCTTCTCTTTGTTGGCAGACAAAGAACCTATTTTCGCAGCAAGAATCGTGAACTTCTCGTTGAGATTCGCGAGTTAAATCTATTTGGCGTTGTGGTTGAGTCATAAAACGTCGTAAATTTTCCTTATTTTTCATTTTCGTCGTTTTATTCAGATCTGACAGTAAATTTTTATTTATTCTAGTGGCTTCGTTCGAAAAATTTTCCGATGCGAAGGTTCGCATGTTTTGCTGCCTGAGCACATCAACTCCTATACATTACCAGCGGAGTTAAACCCGTTTTGCGGCTAAAGGGACTTGGTTGCATTTATTTATGTTGTTCATGGCTTTTCTCTTTTTCACTCCTTTGGTTTGTATTTTCATTTGTCTTTTCTTCTTTGTTATTCTCTGCTGTGGGAACTTTTTCGGAGCTTTTGTTTGGATTTTCAGCGAACTCATTTCGATTACAATTTTTTTATCGTTTCTCTCCCTTCACATCCCCGTTTATTTTAGGATTGATACGCCACCATGGCCGAGTTGGCTTGGAAAAAACACGAAAAAGGTTTCGCTTTCAAAACAAAAGTAAATGGACTTTTATACTTCCATCGGATTTTAAGGCTGTGGTTTGACCTTTGGGGGAAAATTTTAAACGCAAAGTTATGATCAGAAAACACGATTTTTTATCAAATTTTCATTCTTATGACCTCATTTGGCGTATCCAAACCACCCAGGATCCACTTCACCCACTATTTTTTCATTGTAAACTCTTCTTCGAAATGATTCTTTTGTATGCGGCGGGGAAATTGAAACTTTTAATTGATTTTCATGATTTTCTTTCATCTCCGCTTCCACGTTCTTTATTTTCGGCCAACAAAAACTATTAAACTCCTGTGGAAGGTTTTAAATTGAATTGGAAGAGCTCTCTGCGTGTAAAGCTTTCGGGATTCTTTGATTGCAAACATGTCATTCAAGTGTCTTTGCTGCTGTAATTACAAACCTTAAACCACATTACGCGGGACTGGGCAAGACAGCGATTCAAGAGGTTTAATGTTCCGAGTGCGACCTTGGGGCGAACTTGTGTAATTGTACGCAGGAGCATTCTTGAGGTCCTTGATGCATTAAAAACCAATTTTCAGACCAAAGCATTCAAAAAACCGACGTCGTACAGCAAAAACATCGACGTAAGGATTTTCCGTTCGGATAACATCTCTGATCGCCGCTTTCATCCACTTTGACTATGATGGGATTACTTCAGCTTAAAATTTACTTTGCAGAATGTTTTTTATCGTTCGTTCGCTTTCACTGAAATTAACTTGGATGCAAAGCGGACATCCGTTGTTAATATTTAATTTGGCCACTGATTTATGACACAGGACAACAGGACATGACATTTTGTCACTGCTTTCATGTGAACGGAACCGGCTCTGAGTCTCATCCGTAATTCGTACTTTTCTGATTTCTTTTCCGTCAAAATGTCGTTTCGTCATGCTTTGTCACGCTTGACAGACCACTCGACGGTCAGATCGATTTTATGTTCACAAAATCCCGTTTAAATCACTGCTTCACATTAAAATGACCAAACCTCGTCTCAGATTTCCCCGAAGTGTCGGAAAAACTGTCTGCAGCTCCGAATATTTGAGAGCAATCCTGTTCACAGCCTTCTCTCCGAGTCCTACAACCAGTGTTGGAACACATCAAAAGTGTTCTGAGCCGTGTTCTGAACCAGCAAACGCCCAACACTGCCTACAACGTCCATCAACAGGCGGCCCAAGGGCAATTATCATAAAATCTCTGTAACATGCCATTACACTTCCCGCTACCTGTATTTCCTTGCCGGAGAGATGAAACCCGACCGGATGGTGATAGATATAAATTGGATAAGCACATTATAGTTTTAAATAATTCATCGAAAACAATTTTTCATTTTTATGTCCTACTTCTCTACCGAACTCTTCCCCTTCTGCTTCGGTGAGCGACAAAAAATCTCGGCTATGAATAAATTCGGGGAAAAAGGTAAGATTTAGTCTGGAGATTCTGGAGGGTTTATATTTGCAGAAAGAATTTCCACCTTAAATGGTCGAAACTGAACGAATATTGACATGGCGGGCATTAAATCATGAATCTTTCAAAGATTTAAAGATTTAAAGCGTCAAAACTTCAACCTGCAAGTTCCCAATATCCTGAAGTTTTCCAGCCACAAATCGTCTTATTTTCTAGACAAATAAAACTTTTAGAAGTTTCAAAGGAAATTGATTTCACATCTGATCGTCGTACACACAGTACCAGTATCAGCATCACAGCGCAAACGACGTTTTGAATCATAAATCACAACCTTCGCTCATAAAGAAAACATAAACTCCAATCGATTGTTCATGTGATTTGATCAATAATTCATTCATTTTTATGCTTTTTCACCCGGAGATTTCGGAGCGATGCTTTATGTCCGAAATGTTTGTTAATCGATTTGTAGTTGCTTGAGTTAATGTACTACAATTTTTCTTCCTCTCGCTCAATATGCCTTTCCTTCCGAAAAGAGGCCTCAAATCTCAATCGATGAACACAGATTGAACGAATCACAGTAAGTTTTCACTCATCAAGCAAGTTTTAGTGCTCGGGTACCGAGTTTTGAGGCATGGAGATTGAAAGAAAAATGACTCGGCTGTTTTTGGGGGCTGCAAACATCGTTTGGCCTATTTGTATCCAATTTATCCGAAGCATACCCTTTGAATTATTCAGATGACGCAATCTGCAACCTTGGAGAAGGTTCAGGAGTGACGACACGTGCGTGGGTGCATGTGCGACCTTAGTGAAAGTCTTGTTAACCTGCTTTCTTCGTTTTGTGACGCAATTTCTGGTTGATTCCCTTAGCGTACCGGACATCATTCACTTCATCGCTTTTGAGTTCAGGTGAAGTGGAGATAATTTATATTATCCTGTTCGACTGAGTTGAAAATTTAATTGCGAATTTCGTTCTTCACCAGTCCTGGCGCCGGATTTATTTGTCAAACATGATTTTTCATCATAAATCTAACCGCAACTGTGGCACACGAAATGGAAGGAGTTCTCGTTTTCAAGTTCAAAAGAGAATTTCTGCTAGTTGGGATCTAATTTTATGCAATTTCATTTCATTAATTCAACGTTTTTTGCAACGCTCGCCAATCATAAATGCAAATTTTAATTGAAACTGATGCAAACCGTGCGATATTAGCTGAAATCGGAAACTGCAGCAACGCGCGCTGAGTGAGGGAAAACGCAATCAGAATTAATAAAACTTTCATTCCGTAGTTCCCTAGATGATGGATAATGAGGATGCGTTCGGCGGGACGTTGCGCTCAGTTTAATTAAATGGCTTCGTTTGTTGCATTAATAATTCAGAACAACTTCTCCGCTTAATTTTGTGCAAGATGCAAAAATGTTTTTAAAGATGCACAAGAATGCGAGAATTTTTTTGAGATTTTTGCTAAAGAAAATTTTGACCGCCGCCTTGGAAAGCTAAATACTTCAGAGTAAAATCACTGACAATGCATTCCACTAAGGAACTTTCATCGTCCAATCGCAGATGAAGAAATTCTTCAAATTTAAATTTCCAATTCAATCGATTTGCACGTGAAACGAAATTCGCCCAATTTAAATAAAAACTTTCCCGATTGAACTAGTGAAATTAATCAAAACCCAATTTCGAGTGATTCATTGCCAAATCGTATTATCCTCAAGTTTGCCTTCTTTTTCAATTTACAATTCCAGAGACGTTTTATCTTTCATTCACTGAAGAACAATCGAGGTTGGATTCAATCACGCTGAAGAACCTTCGAAGGGACACGAAACCTGATTTCATGAAGATGAAAACTAATTCAATATTTCAATCAAAACCCGAACAGCGACGACAAGCTGCCTGTGCATCACCAGCGGATCGTTTAACAATTTGTAAAGTCATTTTCCTGTCCACTTTTATCACATCCTCGAAACTCATCTTCGGAGAGTGTCGAGCCGGAAAATGCTTTACAAAGAAAGATCAGGCAAGGGGAAAATTGAAAAACGGTAGCACGAAAACTTTTCTTCTTTGTTTTGCGACTGATAATGGAATGGCGTGCAAAACAATGAGAAAACTTTCTCTTCTCCAGTCACTCACTGATAATAAAGGGTGAAGTTTGAACTGTTCTCGAAGTATACAGTTCAGTTTTCATTCTTCATGCTGTGTTACAAAGCCATTCGCATTGACCTAGAAAAGAAGAAAACGTGACACGTTTAAACATTCTTTATTGAATTTCTCTCATGAAAAATGATCAGAAAACATTCTTGTTCTGCTTTTTCCCGCTTGGGAAATTTCAGTGAAACACTCAATGCCCGGGTTCGTCTCGAAGGGATGCCGTTTTATCCCAGTCATCTTTAATTTCACTCGCAGGAAAAATTAATGATGTTTGAAGCTCGACTTTTTAATTGATTGTGGGACCATGATAAGTGGGACAATTGAAAGGGGGAAGCTTTCATGCGAGTCATTACAGGCAGCGACTTTAATTTTTAACGAATTTTTATGAATTTTTAGTGCGAGAAGTTAGACTGTGGATGAACAGTGCAGACTGTCAGCATCAAGATCTTGAAACCAGTGTTGGCAAATATGAAATGTCGATAAACTGGCAACTTCACCAATCCCGCATCCACCGATGCGACGTTGCACACAAACATTGAGCTTCACTGGACCCTTGCCACCGATGAAGTGCCAAGTCAGCTCCGTATTCGTCCAATGCTCTTCTCTCTGCACCGTGTATACACAAGCAGCAAATTGTACAACCAGCAATAGCAACAACACGGTTCTTCACGAGACTTCAATCTTGCCCGACCTTCCCGGATTGCCAGTCTTGCTGGCTATGATCTTTGCTCCCGATATTGTCTTCAAGCGCAGCGACGACAAGACTCGCTTCGAATACGTCAAATTTGGATTGGGATCGATTGAAGGCGGTCTTTGCCCAATGTTTTCTGAGCACGACTGTTCGCTGCCAGTCAACATTAAGTTGGAGAAGGAAGACTTTGACGACGTCAACAAACTGCGATTTTTTATGCCATACCTTCTGATGACGCAGCCGGGAGAAACCATGCCATTACTCGACGACGAAAAGAGATCCGAGTTGCTGACCGAAGTGAAAGAACAAATAATGAAGATTTTGTCGAAGAAGAGACATGTCCTAAGCCACTCGGTTGAGCCTCGCAGCAGCAACTGGCTTGTCGACGACCACTCAGATGAAATGGAGTACAAAGAGCCATTTTACTTGGGTGGCGGTCACTATCATCAGCTCAACCTCCGCTGAAGAAAATAGATCCCAAAGATGCCGAGAAGCTTCTCAACGAACTGAAGAAGATTGAGAGCGCATTTCTGTTGTAAGTTTGATTGCAAATTTATTTTATAATTTGAACTAAATTTTTTCGATTGTCTACAGCAACATCGGAGGAGCAAACATCACGTGTCATCATTACGTTTGCCCTCTGTGCAACCGTACAGTCGAAGATCACGGAATGATGCAATTTCATTTCGCTACAAAGGCTCATTTGAACGGCGTGAAGATGTTGCAGGACGCACTCTCTCCGTAAACCGACAATCTACATAATTTTACATCACTTCAAACTGTTAAACGTAAATCATTGAAATGTATAAAGTAAAAAATTAACTTATCGTTTTATTACAATTAATAAATTTTCACTTAAGAATAACATCAAAACCTAATTTTACAATCCATAACATGAATCTAAAAATGTTATTTCTTATAAATTGTACTGGCAATTAAAAACTAATGATCCGATAACTATGAAGAATGTACCGAGTCTTCAGTGTCAACAGCAAATAAAGTTTAGTCTTCCCATGAGCCGAAGCATTTTTCTTTTCCAAAAAGCTTAATTGCAAGTGTTCTCATCATTTCAACGGCTTCATCGTACTT
>JPYR01000102.1:156073-166490 GCA_000775305.1 Belgica antarctica | reverse complement strand
ATGGTGATCGGAAGCCTCGCTCGTGACGTTTCGACGCTTCCTAATGCAGTTGACGGCCTAATTGCTCGCTTACAATGCACAATAAGCCCGTTCAATTCATTTGTCACGGCCCGTAGCGAGCACATTCGAACAGATTGGAAGAGTTCGGGAGTGGCCAGCCATTTGCTTTCAGGCTCGTTTCGAAAATTTCGTTTCCTGCTCGCCCGCCCACCGAATTCACTGGCATCAGCCGACTGTGATCGGACTCTTACACTCGTTACAACTATTATGAAATCGCCCCGACGCGTGATATCACTTTTTCGCTTTCCCGTTGTGCGCAATATCAAATTTCCCGAATTCAGCACCGCAGCTCTTATCCGCACTTGATCCACTCGCAAGGAAGCTTGTATCGAAATTCCACTTACTTTTGACTTCGCAAAGGCGTATGTTCTCTCAAATTACACTTCAAAAAATGGCACTGAAAAATATGACTTCAAAACGTAATCCGAACGACTTTGATCGGGGCTGCGCGGGGTTAATCACTTCGTTCGAACGCGAAGGGCGGCGCAGCTTCAACAGATATCTCGCGATTTCATCAGAATTTCTAAACAATCTCATGTGCTGCTAGTTTACACGATGGACGATGATCCGATTGTCGAGGAAGTGAGTTGAGATGACGGTCAAGGTGCCGGTTGTAGCCGTGGGCATTCAACTAACCCTTCCACTTTTTACAGATCGACGTTTTCCTATCAAAAAGTGCCACCGTTTATGTTATTCAGTTCCCAATCAAAAACAAAATCTACAACATCGATAAAGCGACGGTGACGAATTGCTGTGTGAAGCCAATCAATGAACAGGTGAATATG
Source organism: Belgica antarctica (assembly GCA_000775305.1). Taxonomy (NCBI): domain Eukaryota; kingdom Metazoa; phylum Arthropoda; class Insecta; order Diptera; family Chironomidae; genus Belgica; species Belgica antarctica. Next base: position 165,645 of record JPYR01000102.1, on the reverse strand, counting down.
AAATGTGATTCCTTCGATAAATCGCCTTATAAACCAGCATTGCAACTTGTTTTAGGTGAAAATCGACTTCAAACTCGACACCGCATCACAAAACTACGATGCTTTCAAAGGCAAAATGCTGGCTGAGACAGCGGACGGTAGCCGGCAGTCTTCCAGCAGTGGCAAAACAGAAAATCCTTCCTTCGACTCAGGGAGAATGGACAAAATCAGCTTCACCAGCACAGTGGGAGTTAAAAACCCGCGATACGCTTTGGGACTTTTGCAAGAGGAAACTGTAAACAACTGTAAAGCACTGCATCTGGTGCCGGTCAAGACTTTCTTCCAAATGAGACAATCTTACTCACATTTTGACAAAGGTGACAAAAGAACTAAAGCTGAAGAGAAAGACGGATCGGAAGATGAAGCTGAAGAACTCAAGCGAGTGACCGTGAAGTTCGCCAGATCCTCAGACCCCGAGAGAGCCAAAAAGTCCAAGGAACGATCCTTTCAACACTTTTCTAGCCTCGGTGAAGAAGAAAGGTGGTGTGAGACGATGATTTATTCAAAGAACTCGCCTCAATCCGACATGGAGCGTTCGAAAATCCCGCACGCTCAACACGCGCACATTGCTGGTGAACATTTCACAAGCATCCCGCCGAACGAATACTTCAACGAGCTGATCACCGATGATGCAACACTCAACCCTCCACAAGAAGCATCCGAACAGGAGAAAGAACAGGAAGCGAAAGTCACGACGATCCGGGGTCCAATCAGCAAGAAGCAGATTAAGAAGCTTCCGTTGTTGGAGCAAATAAAAGTGTTTTTGAAAGAAGCAAAGGTTTTGTCGATCCATCAACTCATGGAAATGCTGTCCGAAGCACAGTTGAGTAACGACAAGGTTCTCCGGAATTTGGCGCTGTGCGGTGTCATGCTGAAGGGCAATTGGACCCTGCAGTCGGAAATTCTTTACCCGCAAAACTTCGTGTCACTTATTAACGGTGTCTCGTCTGAACTGATGTGCAAGGGCCGCGATTACGTGCTGTACAAGCTCATGAGAAACGAAATGTCGCTGCTCAACCGTCAAAAGATCTCGTTCATCACACAACTTCCCGTCGAAGAGACGAAAGAAATTCTCGAGTCGGTCGCCTACCTGAGAATCACCGATAAGGCCAAGGTCTGGGAGCTGCTGAAACCAGCCGACTTTGATTTTGAAAAGCGCCACCCTGAAATTTTTCAACGCCAAGATGTCTTCTGGAAGGCACAGGAAGAAAAGTTTATCGAAATGGAAGTCGAGAAAAGCGAAAAGCGGACACGGAAAAAGTCTGTTCGAGAATCAAAAGCTTAAAATTATTTGAAATTATCTCAATAAAATGATTTTTAATATTAACGAATGAGATTCTGTGTTGCTTGCAAGATGTTTGCAAAGATTTCTTCGCGGTTCTTCTCAGTCACGTTGAAGACCTGCGATCTAGGGTGATATTTTAGTTGCTGGATCATTGCGTTTTGGTTTCTTACGGGAACAGTGGCAATGATTTTGAGTTTTATATTCGTCATCAAGATGTTCTCGATCATCTTTGTAAAGAGCTGGCTTTGCAGCTCCATTGAACCGATTTCATCGATGACGATCAATGAGTTCTCGTCGCAGGCTTCGATGGTCCGCAAGCAAAGGTTCTCAAACTCTTGAAGTCGAACTATGTACTTTCCGACTCGACGATGATGCGCGCCTGTTTCCGCGGCACTAATAATTAACGATAATTAACTAACTGTTGATACAATTAACTAAATAATGAGTTGATTACTCACCCAATTCGTGCAAGGACGCCACGGCTGCCATCGAATGTCACGAAATCGAACCCAATTCGTCTGTTTTCAGAGTTTTTCACGTCTTCTGTGTAGAAACCTTTCACATTCGTCGTTTCGGAAACGCTTTTCAGCTCCCCAATGACCTTTCGTACCAAGGTTGTCTTGCCACAACCTGGAAGCCCCGTCAGCAGTACGAAAGATGCCATTTGTCACAATAAAAAATGCCGAAAATGTAAACAGTGAATTTGACTGAATGACGTAAACTCGAAGCTGCTTCTGCGAAGGGAATGAAAATTGCCAACTCAGCTGTTTTCTAGGAAATCGTGCTTTTGAAGCAGAACGGTTATCGAGGGTGGATTAAGTGTAAGGTATGCGTCATAACGAATATCGAAATATTTTCAGCGTCTTGTCGATGAAGTGGTATTGAAATTCCGATACATTCATTTTATAAGAATGTTGGAATTTATCTAAGATAAATGTTCAACTTTATTCTCAAACCGCTGTAAAATTATTTCACCATTCGATCTTCTGATGGCTTTTTGAGGTCTTGTTGGTTTTTAGGGCCGTTTTCGAATAAATGCCCTATTTTTTAAGCATAATCGACAGCGTCATCTTAGATGATGGATTAATTCTGGAGAAATGTTAAAAAACTGATCAAAACTTCCAGCTCTAAAGACACCAACTTTCAGCAAGATGGCCTTTTCTTAATCTCAATCTCGCTGAAAGTCGGTGTCTTTGGAGCTGGAAGTTCAGATCACCATACCGTAGTTTAAAAATAGCATTTCTCCAAAATCTGTCCATCAGTTACGGAGACGCGGTGTCCGAGAGGTTAAGGAGATGGACTGCTAATCCATTGTGCTCTGCACGCGTGAGTTCGAATCTCATCCACGTCGATCATTTTTTTTTTTACTTTTGAGAAGAGTTGCAAAGAAAATTTAATTATGTTTTCATCAATTTTATTAGAAATCTGATTGTTGTGTAACTAGCATTGTTTTTCATCTGTTCCACGTCTTCTTTTTTCACGTTTGCTTGATAAAACTTTTCTTTCTGGGGGCAATCAAAATTTACAGTTAAACATTTCTCGTCTCTGGTTCCCTAAAAGAGTTTTCTTCATTATGTCTTAAGTACTGAAACTTGAAGGCGATTTTCGTTTTTATCTTTTTTGTTTGTCCTTAATCATTCTCGTTTTATTTTAACAATTAAAACTGCTTGGATCATCGAAAATGAAAAGCTGTGGCAATTCCGTTTAAAATAGTTTGATTTTGTATGAAAAAATTGGGTTTAACGAATTTTTTTGTTAATCAGTTTTTTTGTTTCGATAAAGCACTGCCACCGCCGGTGTTTTCTTCTGGGAGATGGCAATGGTCAAAGTCATTTAAATTAATCAATAAAATTGCGAAATATTAAACTAACTTCAGTAGCTTAAATCCTAGATAACTTTAGATCTCTTAACTGCTAAGAAAAACGTCACGGATCGTCACATCTTTTTACCACCACTATTTCGGCATGAAGGCCTGATTCCCCCCCATGCCCATTTGATTCCGCTGATTGTTGTTGTTCGTGGCGTAAAGCTGCTGCTGAAAGTTGTGATACTGCTGAGCGTAGTTGGGGTCTGCAGTGCTTGGGAAATGAGATTGCTGCTGTTGTTGCTGCTTGAAGTGTGGCGGCACACCTCCGGGCCCACCGCCCATCATCTGCATCTGCTCTGGATTCGGTGGACCGCCCATCGGACTTCCCATTGGACTTCCTTTCGGTCCAGGCACGAACATTTGTGGATTCTGCTGGCCGCCGGGCCCACCGAACATCATCTGATGTTCGGGGCCGCCCATGTTCGGGTTATTTGAACTATTGAAGGAGTTGTTGCTCATCATGCATGGGTTGCCTCCGCCAGGCCCCGAAGGTCCTGGAAATCTCATCATGTTTCCACCTCCATTTCCGCGCATTCCACGCATCATCATCGGATTTTGATTCATCATGCCCGGGGGACCGTTTCCGGGACTGCCATCCATCGGCCCATCCATTCCAGAGCCCATGCCGCATGCAGGGTTGTTTTGATTAGGAAAATATGGCATGTTTTGTTGACCGCCTGGACCTTTGTTCATCTCGTCCATTCCCATCGGATTCGTAAACCGCTGTAGGAATTCGAGGCTGGGTGGACCTCGTGGCGGGTTGGAGTTGTTCATTTGTGGACGGGCTGGCAAGTATTGTATCGTGTTCGGTGCATTGGGTTTCACTTGAATATTTGTACCGTTGTAACCCATTGGAGGCCGCACCATTCGCATGTTAGGCATCGGGCCGCCGGGGAATCCCATTTGAGGGCCGCCGATCTTCGGTGACATCGATCTAGGACCTCCATACTGATTTGGAACCATTCCAAAGTCCATCTGACCACCCATCTGCCCTTCAGGTCCCATCCCCATATTTCCCATCTCATTCATCATCCCGTTGTTATTGAAGCCACCCATCATAGGCTGCCCGTTCATTGATCCACCGGTCGTCGTCAGCTGTTGTGACATTTGTGCTAATGATGAGATTGGATCAAAATGTGATGATGGCTTTGTGTTAGTCATAGTTGCGTTACTGTTTGGATTGAGTGGCAGGTCGGGACGTCCACTTGGAGGTCCGAACTGAGGCGGCGGGCCATTGTTTCCCATCTAAAAGCAACAAGCATAAGAACTCCTGTCAAACTGATGGATTTGTGTACTCACATCGCCAGGTTTCTGGTCCATGAAGTTGCCCATTTTGTTGTTCTGCTGCTGAAGCTGCTGTTGCTGGGCATTCGGTCCAAAAGGCATGTTTGGTGTGTCAGATGGAAATTGCATATTGCTTTCATTCGATTGCTGCTGATTGTTGGGGTGATGAGGTGGAAACGGTGACATGTCGTTGCCCATCATCGAGTTGGAGCGTTGAAGATTGTTCTGCGGACTTGGTCCGGACGAATTTATTCGAATTTTGTCACCTAAATGAAGTTTAACAATTAGTGCTAAGTAAATTTAAGTAACAATGGCGCTTATAAACTTTTCCACTTGCTGGAGAAGCCACTTGAGTGCATAATTCAGCAAGTTCAACCCTTAAGAGTGATGAACATACCTGATATTGACGATCCACCTGGCGTGTGGGGACTTGAAGGAATTGGGAAATTGTTCATATGCTGGTTTGAAGATGAAGTTGGCGTCTTCTGACCCGGAAGTCGGTTGTCAAGGTTGAGATTTCCTTGATTCGGTCCTCCGCTGCAAATATAAAATCGTTTAGCACGCTTTCGCAACAATGATTCGCAATTAAACTTACATGTTAGAACAACCGTCCTTCATGTTTGTGTTGGGCTGCTTTTGAATCGTAAGCTCTTGACTTTCGAACGTACTTAAATAGGAGATTTGTTGAGGTGATGGCACAGGCATTAAATTAGGTTCTTTGTCTAAAATTGATAAATTTTGCGTTAACCACAATGAAATTATGCACAAATCATGTAAACTTACTGGGATGATTACTCATTTCGAGATCCTTTAGACTTGCACTGGGCGATAAATGCGATGAAATGGGTGTGCTGGGATTGCTGTGATTGATTTGTCGGCCGAGTGGTCCTGCCGGCGAGTCTTGTGATGTCGTTGGACTTTGTCGCGGGTTCATATGTTTCATGTTCATATGCTGCGGGTTCATCGGCCGAGTTGGATCGACGGCTGCCGGTGAATTGAGCGTGGAGTTGCAGCTGCCTCGAGGCGATGGAAGCGAAAGGTTCGATGTCGGATTGTTGGGACTATTGGGGTTGGGACTTTGCGTTGCAATAGGCACAGATGCTGAACGTGGTGTTTGATGATAGGGCGGTGGCGGTCCTTGACCAGGCCCAGGCCCTCTCATGTTAGGCATATTTCTCATTGCACCAGGAGGCATTTGACGACCCATCATCCCAGGTCCCATGTCCGGATTCATATCCATCGGACCCATCATAGGCCCTTTTCGTTTGCCGTCGTCGTAATACTGTTGCTGCATCTTGTTCCACTCCATGTGACCTTGCATGTTCGGCCCGGGACCTCCCATCATGTTCGGTGGCATTCCCTTCTGCTGATTCATCATCCCCATGTTCGGCCCTCCCATGTTCATATTCATATTTCCAGGTCCCATGCTGTTCATCTGCATGTTGTTTCCGCCCTGCATATGCGGTGGCATGTTCATGTTCCCCATCATCCCACCTCCGGGAACCATTTGCATATTCCCAGCGTTCATTGGGCCGCCACAAGGCCCTCCCATCGACATGTTGTTCATCATTTCGTCGTTCATTGCGTTGGGATTCATAGGTCCACCTGGCCCCATCGGTCGCATCATGTTTCCGCGAGGTCCTGGCCCCATTCCCATTGAAAAGTTCGGCCGCATCGGACCGTTCATTGGATTCATTGGCCCGTGCTGGTTGCCACCAGGCATCATGTGGCCTTGCATCATCGGATTCATGTTGCTCGGTCCCATGTTATTAGGCGCCATCGAGTTCGGTCCGACTGTGTTGGGAACCATCGCATTCTGACTCATTGGGTTCATTTTCCCGCAGGGCTGACCGACGGCCATATCAGGCTCGTTTAATTGACACTCATTGGGGTTCAGCGGTGGTTCTTGCTTCAGCATTTGTTTCAGCTCGTTGATCTGCGCGAGTTTGAACGCTCTTTGCTGCCTTTGTTGCGGCGTTAGATCCTCGTCGGGAACTTTCACGCCTTGCTGAAGCACGTTCGGGCTCGTTGGGTCTATCAGAAGGTTGCCTCCCAGTGGACTCCGGTGCGGGTTGTTCATTTGATTTGATCCCGGTCCGAGTGGATCGTTCACTAGGCTGTCGATGGGGTCGTTTAGCAGCGGATCAAGCGACGGTCCATTGTTTCCTAGAGGATCCATGTTCATCTGCTGTTGATTCCCCGGTCCCCACATCATGTTTCCGTCTGGATTGCTCATATCACAGCTTGGCGGGAAGCCGCCCTGCATGCCCATCTGGTTGTTCATAGGGCCTTGCTGGGCGTTCATGGGATTGTTTTTCATGAAGTTGAAGTTCTGCTGGTTCATCTGCATCATGCGTGGCTTCTTATTGCTGTTCATGTTGGGAGCCATGTTCGGGAACCATCCGCCACGGTTGAACTGGTTCACTTTTAACGGAAACTTCTAAAATGAGAATTGCGTGAGATTGACTGTCGCCTTAGATTAATTCGAGCCGATTTACCTGAAGAAACTTTTTCGTTTCTGGCTGGGCGCAGTGATATGCAATGATTGTTGGAAACTGTCCGCTTCGAACCGCCTCGGCGCCTTTATTGGCTAGCTGAGTTGAGAAGACGAAAATTTGACTTTGTTGTTGCATGTACTGAAAGTAAATTGCGGATTATTGTTTGCTTAAGCTGAATAACCACGTCTTCAAACTCACGTCCATGCTGTTCGACTGTTTGTTCACTACATTCGACGGCAAGGGTTGAATACGGTCAGGTGAGTTTTGTGACATAGAGCGGTTAACCCCGGCTGAGTTGTTTGCCGGGTTCGGGCCGCCGAAGTTGGGATTGCTGCCGTCAACGACGGCCAGCGGATCCGTCGCAGGATCTTCACTTTTGATATGCATTCCAAGCTTGGAGTTTGGATTGTTACTGCTGCCCGACGTATTTAAGTCATCGCTGTTCAGCACTAAAATTGGAAAACACGATTAGAAACAGCCCCAAACTGGGTGAATCTGGCGCAACTTACGCTCGTCCGTAATACTGTTATCGTTGGTTGGATCTTTGTCGTCTTGTAGCAGAGGGTTTCCCGATGAATTGCTATTTTTGTTTGTATCGTTATTGTTATTGCTATCGTTGCTGTTCACATCGTTGGAGCCCGACGTGCCCGCACCGGACGATGAAGACGGCGCTGGCTCCTTTTTGATGATGTTCGTCGGAGGTGAGCCGTCCTCGTGCTTTATCGACGTCACTACTAGTTGTTCTGATGTGCCTAAAACGAAATGGTTAGCACTGATGACTCGGTCTCGCTATCGCGACACTCACTTTGCTCGATGATTTCTTCTTTGATGCCGAGACTACTTTTACTATTATTGTTAGTGGAATTTGCCGCGCTGCCGCTACCTTTACTCGAACTGGCTTTTGACGAGCTCGGCGAGGATGTCGACGCGCTATTTGATGCTGCATTGGCCCCTGACGAGCTGTTTGCATTGTTACTGTTGCTTTTCGAATTGCTGCCTCCGCCGGAACTCGAGGATCCCGAAGATCCTCCGGAAGATTGCTTTTCTTTCTTATCTTTGATCATTATTTACACAATTGTCGACCATTCATTGGAGTCTTTTCTGTTCGTTTGAAACACTCGCGAAAATTGAAAACTTCCTGCTATAGCGAATATTTTCATGCACTTTCCGTCGTCTGTTCACATTATTTTGAGCGTCTCAATGGAGCGACAAGATTTCTTTCGCGTCAATTAATGTTCTTTATCTATTCGCGCGACTAATTAACAACACTGCAATGGAAACATTGCTTAATCTCACTCGCTTTACACGCGAAAATTCCTTCACGACCGATCGATGTGGAGCGCAAAGTTCTGAAAAGCACGGAAAACAACAGAAAATTACAAAAAAATCATACCAAATTTAATTATAAATATCAATTCAAGTGAGAAATGAATATACGCGGCCAACAAAATTTATTTTTTCGTGTATTTGGAAAGATAAAAATAGAAGGAAGAAAAAATATTTATTTTTGATTGCTTTTCCTTGATTTCGCTCTTGCAACTTCAAATGAGCTTTAAATGGCCACAAAAGATCATCATTTGGCTGTTTTAATTCATGTTGGACAACATTCGGCGGTCACTCGCGCCCAACTCGCGCGAATCTCGCGCTAATTGGCGAGTTTGGAAAATTGTTATGCTCCAATCTTACGCACTTTAGTTTCTTAGCTCGTTTGGCTTTGAGTCCATATTTTTATTTTTATTTCCAGATCGCTCCGCTTTTCCCGAACAAATTTTACACTTTTTCTGTGACTATGAAACAAAACGATGAGTATGAAACAATAAAATAACACTTAATTCAACTACACACTGCTCTTAAGCGACTTTTTGCTTTGATTTTGTTAATTTTGCTTGAATTGTTATATCGCATATATTTCTTGATACTAAGGGCTCATCCCGCACTGTCGTCACATCACTGAGAAACGCTGCAACTCGCGGAAAACTCATGAAACCGGAATTAGACGAGGTTTACCCAGAACCGGCTGATTAGCACTGCATTTGATTTCAGTGTTGCTGTGAAACGAGTCATTCTATCACTGATTGACAACCCCTTCGCGTTCTTAATTCTCACATTTGACTACAGAGGGATTTGAGTTGGTGATCCGAACACGGACCTAGTCCGAACGATTATTTTGAAATTTAAACCGTTACAAGAATTTAACTTTGTTCTGAAAATAGAGAATAATTTCTTGGTCTTATTAGTGAATTGACATTGTAAATTATTAAATTGAACTGGATCATTAAGATTGAATATTACAGGTAGAATTAATAAAGTTGAAGTTGAAGCAAATTAAAAACCAAATCTCGAAGTTACTTTAATCACGAAAACTGAAAAAATATTTATTCTTATTCATTGACTTTAATTACCTTCTTCAACATGACATTCAGAAAACAGCTCTCCAACATTAACAGCATACAGAATTATGGGCGGAGTTATGCTGCAGCATTGAAATGTTTCTGCCGCAACGAATGTTTTGCAATGGCAGGACGGCTCAGAACGTTTCGTGTAATCATGCTCAGACGGGAAATTCTTTTTCATTTCGTCCCGAGATTTCCACCAAACA
>JPYR01000102.1:131849-143668 GCA_000775305.1 Belgica antarctica | reverse complement strand
GAATTTCACGTTTGTCGCCATCAATATTTTTATGGCTAGAGTATAAAGTCATTTATTTGAGAGAATTTAATGCCTAACGGTACAGTTCGATCAACAACTGGAGTTCGTTGCATGGACTTCTTCAAGTGACTCACAGAATTGTGTTAAAAAGACGTTTCCACTGTTAATAACCAGCGTTGATTGCTTCTAAACGTGTCAAATTCTCAAAGTCTCGTCATTAAGTAGCTCAAGACACTAAGCAAATCTAAAATAACCACAAGGGGCGATGACTTCATGTGTTTACAAGCATCGTTATGCCTTACACAACGAACAAATGTTTGAGCTTTGCTTGCTACTCTCCCCCTTCGCAGAAAAAAATAACCAAAACAAAATTCAAGACGTCACGAGACCCGTTCGCTTCTCTTTTTTCTCTTTGCCTGTTTTTCGGACACAAATCAAAATACAATTGGGTGAGAAGTGGGAAATGAAATGCAAGAAGCTCCAAACATTTGTTGAATTTTGGGAAAGTTAGGGTCGCGTTCCGAATTCTTAGGCGGCTTAGCGGATTTTTTTATGCGTTTCGAAATGTCAACAGATTCGAATTTAAATTTGGTGACATGGAGCCAAGTGGCCCAGCAGTCTCGGGCATCCACTGCGGCTGTAAAAGGTATCTTAAGTAACATGCTGAGAAAAGTCTATGAACCGGAGAAAGTCGTTGAAGGTTTCCTAGAAAATTTACTCAAAAACGTCGACGAAGAGATCGGTGGGGAATTTCATGGGTCTTCGGCTTGCTCGGTGATTCCGTTGAACGATGAGCCTGATGAAGAGACTCCAGTGCAGGATCATCGGCTGGCCAACTGGAGACGCTGGCTTAGAATCCATGAACGTGACTGCAGAAAGATTCAACGCTTCACATACCGAAGCAGGAAAGAAATGCTGATGGCATCAAATCCCAACAATCTTCGCGAAGTTTTGAGACGTAAAAAAGCTTTGGATAAATCAACGAACCCGCCGGGTGAACTAAATTTCTGGAAGATTCCACCGAAAACATGTCATGGCCTTCAAGCGACGCTTCCCAAGTCAGAACGGAATTTGTGCCCTCCGGAAACAGTCTACACACAGACTCCTGACTTGTTGCTGATGGAACAGAACATTGTCAAGCCGCAAGCCGTCGACAACTTTGTCAAATTGTTTCGTGCGAAGTTCAATGAAGAAAATGACGAATTTGAGCCTGATTTGGATCTGCTAGTGTTGAGAGGAAACTACAAAGAAGTTAAAAGCAAGCCGCGCAAACTCATTTCAATTCAGTTGTCGCATAAGCACACGATCAAGCCTAGAGAGCGGAAGCAGGGTTTGAAGATTGCAGGAATCAACATTGACAGCGACTTTCCTGACAAGAATGTTCTTGTTGATCTGCCATTTGAAGGTTTCAAGTCTCAAACGCAAGTTCAAGTGCTTCGACTGGAAAGCTTTGGAGAAATTGCAATGAATCTGAAATTTATTGAGAGCTATATTAACGAAGCTGTTCCAATATTAGCCGAACTGGATGCATTTTGCGTTATTGACTCCACATTTCGATTAATCCCAGGCGAGGTCATCGATATCGAGTTTCATTTCCATCCAAAGCAACTTGGAATCTTTCAAAAGTCTCTGATCCTTCAAGTCGAGCCAGAATTCAGCCAAGAATGTCAAATCCGTGTTCATCTGCTTGGGGTTAGCAAAGAAAAATTTAAAACCGATGAAGAACTTGAGAACATTGAGAATGAAGTCGTCAAGCAAGCAGCTGGACTTGAAGTCAACCGAATCATTGAAGAATTTTTGCAAAACAGCTGCAATCAATGCCAGCCACTACAGAAAAAGCTTTTTAAAGACGTCGACCAAAAAATCTTTGCCAAACTAAACCCAAAGCTGTTCTACGATCTGGATTGCGTTGAAATCTTGTCGCAAATGCACCGAGAACTGACTGAAAGTGACGGCAAGTGGGACTTCAACATCGAAACACTGTACAAGAGAATTCTCGAGATCAGCGACCTTGATCAACAACGACTTGTCTACGAGTTGTTCTCGCAAAACCTGAAGCAGATGAAGCGGCCCCGACTCGAAGTTGTCAACGAAGAAGAAAAATTCACAAAGTTTTCTTTGGTTCGGAATGTTTTCGCCGCTTTTATCGACAAGTTTGAAGACGCTGCTGGGGACGGTCGTGAAAGATGTGATCTTGAGTTGTCAATCAAAAAACATTTTTCGGTGGCCATCAACAAAATGATTGGCATTCTTGAATCTTGAGCAATAAAGTCTAAATTTCGTGCAGTTGCAAGCGTTGAAATCTTTTGCACCGCAACATGTGGGGCTTTGCGGGAGATAATTTGCTTTGGGTTATGAGATTGCTACTTCGATTGCAGCCGTTCCAAAAGTGTCTTAAACCGACGCTGCCAAATAAATCCGCGACTTTGTATGACTCGACTGCTGGTGCGTGGGCGAACATGGAATTGCTGAAAATTTCCTGAATATTAATTCGCCGATCAATTATCGACACGCCGTGCAAAAGCCTTCGCACAGTACCCAATTGCCACAATTACTATCAATTTGCATAGCTCAATTCAGATCCGAGCACTGCCGACGCAGACGAATCGGTACTTGAATTCACTTTATGCGAGAATGCAAATTCAATTGTTGCACAAACCGAAGCACAAATACATGAATTATGATGTCCATGAGTCACTTAAAGTCGTTCAAATGTTATGTTGCGTAACTGGAATTTGCTGAGATTGGGAAGTCTGGGAATTAGGTCAACATAAATTGATAAACTTTCTTGTTAAACTAGCATAAAAATCCTGAAATTCTAGTTTAAAACTCCAAGAAAACTTAAATCGACCGTCACGTTCCTGACGAACTGCCCTGAATCATGCAGAACTGTTGCACAAAAATTTATTTTCGACTCGAGATTGAATTAAAATGTCTGCCAAACCGCCAAGTTGAGAGCATTCCAAACAACTACGGAAAGCACTTTTGCATGATAAAACAGCCGACTCACTTAAGGGTAAATTTTTCAAATGCGATTAAATGCCTAGTGTTTGCGTAAGACGAACAAAAGCCTTTTAAAGATCGCGTCGGGTCAAAAATGTGCAAAAATTTACTTCAATGATTCGGATTTTTGTTTTAAACTTCAAAGTCTCTTTTTGCGTTGCTTTTCATTCTTTTCCCTTCTCTCGCCGGTGATTCATTGGTACGGCGCTCGACTAGAACATGTTTCTGGTGTCGCTGCCTGCGCACTCAAACGATACGAACAAGTCAATAAAGCAACGTGATCGACACCGCGATATCAATCGCTCTACCTTGTTCTGCTTTTTCGCACTTCTTCTTGATCCGGCGCGGAGTCTTTTCATTCACAAGCATAACGGTTGTAATTGTACGACCGTGCAGGGATGGAACTGGCTAGCTTGGGGTCGATTTTGAGATGTCAAGGTTTGAGTTGAATGATATTTTAAGGCTGTGTGGTAATTGCAGACTTGGAATCATGGTCAATTTCGAAGTGAAATAGATTTTAGAACCCGCCTTAAGCGACATCACTAATGAACCATCGCTTCTGGTCGCGTTTCAAGCGAAAGTTAATCAAGTTCACAGTGGAGACATTAAATCAACTCCAGGTTTATGGTAGCTAGGAAATGTATTGCTCCAGCTTAATAATAATCGGCTTTTCGGAGCTTTTCATAAAGTGGAAAGTGTTTTCTGTTAGCTTTCGAACATGTTAAACACGAGAGATTTATCGAGAACTTCATAAATCACGTAAAGTGATCATAAAAGCATCAAGCATTGTCTTCGGATGTTTCTGAAACCAACGAAGCGTGAAACCATCGATGTTTGCACTTTTTAGCGAATTGAGACGTGTGGGCTCACTTAATTGAAACGACAAGATCGTTTACAGCTTCGAATGAATGATTCGCGACATGAAAATTATTGGCATTTGAATGGAGACTACAATGTAGATTAATTAACGTCATCTGCACTAAAAATGCTGTTCTGTTAGCAAACTGCGATATCGGCTTTGTGAATGAGAATGCAAATCGTTGCGACGACTGCGAAGCATGTTATTGTTGATTAGTCGCGGATGCACGCCGTGCCGTACAATCAAGTGTGTTGTACAGGATTATAAAGTCAACAAATCAGCTTGATTTAATCACGGCGAGCCAGTATTTGCTGCCGCGCAGCCTAAAATTAATTAAATTAACAAAAACTTAAACATTTTCCTCGCGGCGCTGTTTTGTTTTCATTGCTTGATGTTGCAAAATCGTGAAGTGCATACGGGAAGATATGAAATTTAACGGACCCGCTTTCATTTTTGCTGCGCGGTAATGTTCAATGCTAGTTTTATTGATTTTTTTTAAAGCTTTTTGTTACACTTGTGATTATGCACGGACCCCCGCTGACTCGGGGTTTACAATTTCGAAAATCTTTTTAATTGATTATACATGAATGGTTGATGATGATGAATCAATCCGAAAGTCCATATTTGGATCTCAACTTGCTATGCTTGTTATGCTGCTGGGCATTTAACATTTTCAAATTCCTTTTAACATTTCGCTTGTCTGCAGTTTTATGTTTAATAAGACACTTTTTCCATCTAAATCTTTGTGCGACTGCATAACGACACAACAGCTGGGAAAAACTTGATCGTGCATTGCTGGAAATTTTCATAAATCGTTTTCGAGAGATCCTTTGGGCGATCGAGCGCAACAGCGTCACTTAAATTATCAGTAAAGTTCGTCTGCAGCTTTCTCCAGTGAATTTGCATTTTACTGGGTTAATTGGGAGTGATGACTTCGGGTGAGTGGATGAGTAGGCTTGGATTCCAATAGCTAAGAGCAGTCGTTCATCATTGAAGTTGAGAAAATATTTCATTTTGATTAGAAGATCACAATCAAAGTCAGGTTCGTTACGAAAAGTCATTCGTTCGAAGGGCTCGTCAATGATTAATGATTAGACCCTTTAATAAGCGAAGACATTCCACGACACCAAGTTGACTAATTTATCACCCGTTGACTAAGTGTGTCCCAACAAACAGACCAGCTTTGAAGCGCAATGAAGAAGCGAGCCTCACCATTGATCATTTGTCATGCAAAGCAGTAAAACAAGCACATACGGAAATCTTCTTTTGTTGTGCATGGTCATGCACACCGAGAGATCTCCAATGTAAACAACATAAAGTCAAAGTCAATTCGAGATCTTCGTTTACTTTTCCTTCGTCTTATCGCTGATTCACTCGCAATTGAACATTAAAAAAATTACGTAAATCGAAACGACATTGGAGCTTTATAGCTCGGGTTGCATTCATTTGGAAACGTAAAACGTTCCATTGATTTATGGAAAATATTTGATCTGAACATATACCGCCGTAAAGGAGCTACAACGAAATCACATTGAATCGAGACAATGTTGCTGAACATTGTTGTGTCTGATTGGAAATGGAAGTATAGAGCTACTAAGGGAGTAAGTGCGTCAGTTTAGTCACTTCTTGTGAACGAAATTGTAATTTTATAAAAATGAAAAAGTAAAATTAGATTTGAAACTATGTTGAGACTGTTCATCAGCCTTACATCATTGACGAATTTCCCCAGACCAAAATTTCACAATTTTCCCTATCGCAAGAACTTTTGTTTATTTCACGAGTTTTATTCATCCACAAAACATTCGATTGCACGTGGCCAAAGCTGCCGTTGATCGTTTCGATCTCAATGTTTTTCTCCAACAGTGAAACAACCTGGTGAAGCGTCTCAAGACATTGCATTCAATGCTTCAGCGGGAAGTAAATAAAGTTGAGTTCAGTTTCGCGTCGTCTTTCAATGCGCAAAGATCTTTTGTAGCTTCGCTCGCGCCGAGCTCGTTGCGTGGAAATTAAGCAATAAAAACAAAAGAGAGAAAAAAAAGTCGGAAATCTTCATAAAAATCAAATAAAAAGTAACGTAAAATGTGAAATTTACCGTGTTCTGCGCCTAGTAATGGAGTAATGGTCGCTACGCTAATGGAATTGCATAATTTTTGTCGTTGATTGTTGCTCAGACTAGCGACAAATAAATAAAATCAAAAATTTAGTGATGTTTGGAATAGGAAAATTATGTGAAAGAAATGCATTTGGAGTGCGTGGGAGTTGCAATTTATGCTGCCGAGTTTTTAGTGCTTTTAAATTGATCGGAGCGCGACGAATAAAAGAAAGAAATTGACGATTTATCGCCGTTCACTGACAATGACAAAAGTCGAGCAATTGATTCGATGCTTTGAAACATAAATCATTTTGTGCAGAGCCACAAATTCTTTAGCTGCAACTTAAGGAGCGACGAAAGTGGGGTTTTTAGAGCTTCAAGCTTGATTAAACTTGCTTTTGAGAAGTTAAAATCGCCACAGTTCCCAGTCTTGTCACTTTGCCCAAATATCTTAGACCCCGACACAGTCTCAATAATTCGACTGCACTCGACTGCACTTATCCTTTATTTCGGCCCAAATCTTTCCGGGTTCAAAGGAATTTTTATAAGGCATTTGACAAGTTTCTAGCCACCGTAGTTCTCAATCGAGTCTACTCCGCCTTAAAAATTGCTTCAGAATTAACATCTCATTATAATGACATTATGAGCCTACATGAATTCGAGCTGAATTCTTGATGGAACTGTGATTGGGTGTTGAAAGCTTAAGAAACAGATACTTAATTGATTCAAATAGCAAAGTAGCTCATGAGAGGGCCTAAATCGTGATTGAGCCAAGAAAAACGCTCGGTTTCGACCGTAATTCGCTTGCAATCTTTCAATTATGAATTTCATGACGATGGTGCTGATGGGAAGCGCACGACTCGACAAATATCCAAACGGGCTGATGAAGTTGTTTTGGCTGCAATTGCTTCTGTTTTATCTCTGCTGGAAAGGCTCACGCAGGAAAGACTCGAAAATTGATTAAAATTATTCATAAAAGCATTCACTGAAATGGAAATCGCTGACGAAAACAGAACCAGCCATCAAGTTGAGTTGGTTTATTGCTATTTTGTTTCAAATGAACCGTTTGTTGATAACATTTCAAGTCAAAGCCATCTCGGAGAAGCCGCAAAACGAGTTTTGATGAACAGAAACGCGAGTTCTGACGCCAACTGGTTTAGTTTTGAGTTACGCCAGTTTTCGTCGATTTACATTTCCCGATTCACGGATTTCTTCTCAAATGGTTTTGCATTCGGCTCGATGACCGAGACATTCGTTGTCGGATTAATTTTCTCAATTGACTTGAAAAAAGAATCAAAATTTTCCATTTTAGGCACCCTCGTTATCCAATTAATTCCGTCTAATTGATCACCTCTTACGTCATGCATGTTCCATTACGCAAAACAAGGACTGCGTCAAAACAACTTTTATTTATCGCGATTTATCTTGCTACATTTCTTATGCTCGGGAAATCAGCAGCCTCGGCTGTGTCTCTCGTTTTTCGGTCCCATAAGAACCAATAAACAAAAAAATTCCGCTAAAATCAATTAAACGGCGTCGAAGATAAACTGGTTCTTATGTTTCTCTAGATTTGGGGTCAGTTCGACTCGAGTGTAATGCTTGACTAAGTAGTTAATTTATGCTAATTTGAACGAAAACATCAGCGAATCTTAATTAAATTTGTGTGAACCCATCACTCGTCACGCTACCCATTAACGCCCAATTTCGCTTGAATGCATAGTCATCAAAACTAGCGATTCCGTTGGAATATGCTAACTTTTTCGAATGTTTTTTCACCCCGAAAAACGAGTTTTCCTCAATTCAACCGGTCGCGTTTCGCAATCGCTGGCCAAAACTGCTCTCATCAATTGAGCAATTAACCGAGACTTCCATTTTGGGAGCTCTAAAGCACTTGCCGACTTGAAGCACATGCGAAAGGTTAAAACTCTTTCTTCGCAGTTTTTTTCGCTGTGCATTTTAATGGTTAAAAGTTTCACGGAATTATGAATGGAAAGAGTTTTTGAACTCATTTCACTTTTCGAGTCGGCTTTCGTGATGAATTTTTCCCCTTTCGGTTGGCTGAAGATGTGGCGCAACCGTAGATTTATCTTTCACGCATTTAATCAATTGCATAAACATCGACCCGGCGATAAAACGGCTCTTATTTGTTTTCGTTCGAAAGTTGATCTCCGACGCATAGGAAAGAAAACATGAAATGTTCATGAAAAGGTTTGAGAGAAGTTGAACCGCAGAAAAAACCAAAATAGTGAAATGTCATCGCTACAAAAAGCGTTTGAGAAGTCATTGAGAACTTCATCTACTGCGTATCAAGTGCCGATCATTACGCCACTTAAGACAGAGATACACAAAGGCTGTACGGGCAAAGCCCACGCATGTGGATCCATCAAAAGCACCAACACGCTGTTGACTAATAAGCCATCACCGACACCTAGGCCCAAGGTGAAGACTCTGAGAAAAAACAGTTTGAGTTCCGAAACCGTAAGCGACAGTGGATCCGAGATCTCCTCATGGAACTCCAACAAAGATTCGTCTGCGTCGAGCAACACGGCCCCGCCGATATCTCTTCCAAAACCTCTGAAAAGAACCAATTCAGTGAGTTATGGATTGACGAACGGTGCTTCAGCAGCAGCCCGCAGACAAACGTCCGACAGCATCATCTCCACAGATGTTCCAGATAATGCGAAAAACGGAATCAGACGCGGTCGCCTAATGAGCGATGGAGGTGATGATAAGAAAGCCGATCAGACCGACGACGTTTCACGCTTGAGACGAACGTCGAGCTTCCGAACGAAAAACGTTCCGCCGATGATTCCGACCAAGCCGAAAGTTGCACCATCAACATCGACACCGATCAAACGCAACGGAAGTTTTAATAATCGATTGAGAAATTCTTTTCGCAACAAAAATACGATCTTCAACTGGAACTCGCTGTGGGAGAATTCGTTCGCCTCGAAAATGGGCGGCGGGAATTTGAGGGTTCTCGATAAAAAGCTGCTTGAAAGTGGCGATAAGGTAAACAAAGTGGATTTTTATGTGTTTTATGATTGATGGGGTGTTCTCTGGCGATCGATGGGTTTGATTGCGGAAGTCTTTAAACAGAAATTTAGGTCTTCATGTGAATTTAATAGCACAGAGACCTCGAAAAAATCACGAATTCTAATTATTTTTTGAAAATTCAACACTCTTTGAATTATCTTTATGTATCTGCCCTATTTCGGATGATTTCGTAAGTGGCCAACTTGTATAAATTGCCAAACATCTCACAAGCCCTTCCCCAAAATCAATCAAGACACCGCCTGCACACTGTCGATCCATAAAAGTGTGTCACTCCCGCCTAATTACCGATGTTTACATCTCGAGCGATGTCTTCCCGTTTGATTTGGTGCGTCGAAAAACATGAAAATTATGCAAGCATAAAGAAAATATAGAGAAATCTAAAGTCTTAAAAGCAATCTATGTTTAGACATGTTGAAAGGATTGAAATGGAAAACAGATGAAGTTGCATAAACTAATTTTGAGATCGAATTCCGTGCTGATGAGAAAACTTAACGAGGGCACGCGGACATGGCGACTCCTACAAATAGCATAGCCGTCACTCGAGGCTCGCGCCGGAGTCAGCTTTGCTGAGCTGTTTTCAGGACAGTTTTTAGGTCTTAAGACTCCAATCTGATCATGAAAATTAATTAAACAGCATGATTACACCTACGTGTCGAATTGAATCGGATCAACGAAACATTGAAATTGATATTCTATCGTATTTTGTGTTTTGTTTGTCCGTGCAAACGGCTCTTTATCTCAATCTTTCCCACAATTTTTGTCAGAAAACGTTTAGTTGGCTCGTTTGTTGATTTGTTTATGCGCCATGGCCTTGAATTGTTCAAACTCTTATTCATTTACTTTCCGCTTGCTCGGCTGGTGTTGTCGTGAGTTAAAATTATGAGCCATTTGTCATTCCATGCAAATCTCTTGGACGGAAAACAAACTTTGTCGGTGAGCAAGAAACTTTGCAAAGGCTTCTGAGAGTGTGCAAACAGCATGAAATGGATTAAAATTCAAATGTTCCATGTTCTACCTGTTCAGCCATGGCTACGGCGATGGGTCAATAAATCATTAATTTATACATCTCATTTGCTTTCGTCTGGGTTAAATTGTTGCAGCTTAAACTCTCCGCGACCAGACCTTTTAGAGACCGTTCTCGTTGAGCCCACAGTCAGACTCGATCTCACTGCACCCACTCGGGACCAGTTTTCACTGCGAAATCTCGAGACAAGTGCTCTTGAAGCTGTGACGAGAACGACGATTCATTTGCGCTAATGCAAAAAAGCAGCTGAGTTAAAGTATCATCGTTTTAGTGCCATTATTGGTAATTATGCGCGCTGAGATTAATTGCATAACTGATTATTACCGTTTCCGAACGACGATGAAAGTGGTTGCGATTGAATTTCAGTCACAGCCTGTCAATCGTTGACTTTCCGACCCTTTCCGCTTGCTAAACAGGCGTAACAGCTACGTGCGTGCATTCATTAATTGTCGAAACTTCATTCGTTCACCGCTAAGCAAACAAAGTTTCATGCATCGATTGTCAGATTAGAAAATTTCCCTGTTTTAATTTCTTTCTGTATCGCGCACCACCGTGAAAGTCGTTTAATGTTTCATCTTCGGCGGCGTGTTATGACAAATTGTTATCATTAAATCGAATTAAATCGACATAATCTGATCCATAAACGGGCCTAAGCGCTCTGAAAAATAAATAACGAGAGCCGTAGCATCGTGATGTGTCTATTGGATAATGTCGTGTTATTAATTTTTCTCTTTATTTTGATATTTATCGATCGATTATATGATAACAGAAGTTGTACCGTTTTTGCGCTACAATTTGATCGTTATCTCGAGACCTACATCGCAGCATGGATGATTTACTGCTGTTCGCATGTGTTCTCGTATTGTGTTTACCATAATTTTATTAATGATTTCTGTGAAACTGTTCCTGATGGAGAAGATTACTGGGGAAAGACGGAAGAACCACCAAGAACTGCCTTTTGGATTGGAGTTGCATTCAATGGAACATTGGGCAGTGAAAACATTGCGATCACTGCCGATGAAACATGTGAACCGTCATTGAAACATTGTACGAAGCATTGATGACAGTCAAGATCGTGGAGATCATTGTGCAAAGATTGTCATGAGATTCATAAACAATCTCGAATATTAAAAGATGATTATCGTCAGCATAAACACCCAGAAGCACAAATTTTCTATGTACTTGTAAATGAACAGACTTTTGACTTTACGTCATTGAAACCAACGGGAAAGAGATTTTGTTACAATTGATCATAGACCTGCCATCACTAGTCATTATTCAATCCATTATTCAGATCGGTGAATCAGTGATCGCGTGTCCATACCATTTATTGACCAAACAGCCATTAAATCCGTTCCCACTGTTGAAATTTAATCGAACTTTAAGTGCTTTCGTATTTCACGCACAATTTTCACCTTTCTAGAAGATTAAGTTCAGATTTAATCTGACGGCACAAGTTGTGAATTAAAATTTAGCTTCTCTCCGTCAAAACAAAGACTTCACTTGTTCGCCCGCTGATCTTAATGCTGTGATAACACTCACACACCTCGGCCAGACGAACAAAACGAATTGGAAACGACTTGTAAGTAAATAAGTGTTTAAAAGGAAACAGTTTCCGCTTCGGTCTTAACTTCTATCCGCTGTTACCGTCGCATGGCACAGCAGAGCCATTGTCTTCGCCGGTGGAGACAAGAAATTAGAAATTCTTTGACGCGAAATGCAATCATTAATGTACGATGATTCATGCTCCGAGTGTTCACAAATAGAAACTTCTTTGATTTTTC
>JPYR01000102.1:109792-131440 GCA_000775305.1 Belgica antarctica | reverse complement strand
CCATCAGCCCAAGCATGGAAATGGCATGAACGGTGACTATGACAGCCAGCGCGGAGAAAAAGTCTGGCTTGTCCACCGCGGGGGCTTTTGTTCTGCAATTAGGCTGCAGACCAACGACAACGGAACCAGTGTTGAGCCCGGAAAAGTTCTGATCGAGCTGGAACACAATGGCGAACAGATGTACGTCGATGATGATGACATCGAGAAGATGAACTCGATGGAATTGGATTTAAGCGAAGACATTTGTCACTTAAAGCATTTAAACGAAGCATCAGTACTTCATTGCATCAGGCAGAGATATGCCAGCAACTTGATCCACACCCGAGCTGGACCGACTTTGATTGTCGTGAATCCAATGGCACCGCTTTCGTTGTACTCCGAGAAGGCAAGTTGTTGTTCTGATAAATTTAATTATTTCTAACGATTTTAATCAAATTTTAGGTCGTTTCGATGTTCCGAGGTTGCAAAACGGAAGACATGCCACCGCACATCTACTCACTGGCACAAACAGCTTACAGAACCATGCTGGAGACTCGTCGCGATCAGAGTTTGATCTTCATGGGTCGGTCTGGTTCCGGAAAAACTGCGTCGTTCAAGCACGCGCTTTATTACCTGACATTAGCGGCTGGATCAACCAACCGATTGTTGACTGCAGAGAAAATAAACGCTATCAACACGATACTCGAGGCTTTTGGAAACACCAAGACAGTCATGAACTCAAACGCCACCAGATTTACGCAAATCTTCAGCCTCGACTTCGATCACAGTGGACAAATTGCGTCTGCTTCAGTGCAAATCATGCTGATGGAGAAATCCCGTGCTGGTCGACGCACCAACGACGAAGCGACTTTTCACGTCATCACGAGATTATTGGCTGGAGCCGAAGGACTCTTGCAGAAGGAACTCCAGTTAGACAATGTCAACCTCGAGGAAAACAATTTGTTTGTCTTGATTTCGAGTAAGCTCGAGGAACGTCAAAAGGCATCCGCTGACTTCATGAGGCTTGTGACAGCTTTCCACACATTGAACGTTGATCCAAAGTCTGTAAAAGCGATTTGGAGCGTTCTTGCGGCGATCTTCCATCTTGGTCTTGCATCAGCCACTAAAGTCGGCAGTGGATCCACCGCTAGAATTCAGTTTGCACATCCATCGTCAGCCCGTAAAGCTGCAAACTTGCTTGGAGTGTCGATGGAAGAACTTCTCGCTGCAGCATTCGCGACTACTTTGAACAACTCTAATCCAGGAACACCAACAAAGTCGTCGGCGGAATCAGTCGACAACACTTTGAATGCAGCCTTCGATAGTATGGAAGGTTTGGTGATTGGGTTGTACTCGGAAGCCGTAGCCGCTGCTGTTTCGCTTATCAACAAAGCGATTTCGACTTCAATTCACACGATTGCATCAATTTTGCTGCTCGATTCACCAGGTTTCCAGAACCCAGCCAGCTGTGGCATGCAATCTGGCGCCACCCTGTCTGACCTTAAGCACAATTACTTGCAAGAAAGGCTGCAATTGCTGTACCATCACATGACACTCGTCATGCCCCGCGAGCGATATGCGCAAGAAATGGTCGAAATTGACACGGAAGGCTTCAACGAGTCGTTTCCAGGTCCGCTGGTATCGCTCATTGACAGATCACCACAGAGTCATGTTGTCAGAACATCGCAAGCAAATTTGCGAGAAGCGGATCGTCGTGGCCTGTTGTGGCTGTTGGACGAAGAGTCGATCTATCCGAACTCCAACGACGACTCGTTCTTGGAACGGCTTTTCACTCACTACGGTGACCGAGAAAGCCAGAGTTTGTTGCGCAAAGCTCCAGGCAGTCGACAGTTTGTTCTGCAACATCTACAAGGAACAAATCCAGTCTTGTACTCGGCCAACGGCTGGCTGAAGAACTCGCGAGAACATCCGGCAGTTAAGAACGCCGTCAGCTTGTTGCAAGACAGCTCGAAACAAGAGATCAGCACTTTGTTCATCGGAAACTTGAACCGCGGTGGAACAATCTTCTGCGGATCCATCGCCGGTATGGAAGGCACTCAATCACTGCGAAGAGTTTCAAGCATTCGTCGGTCGTTCACTTCGGCAGGCGTAAAGCGTAACTCGGTGATGTTGCAAGTGAAATTCACTGTCGACGGCCTGATCGATACGCTGCGTAGAACGGGAACGCATTTTGTGCATTGTTATCTTTTGCAACATAACGGGGGAACTGCGACGATTGCAAACGGGAAATTGCTGCAGCACACGAGCGAAGATATCGTCAATGTACCTTTGCTGAGATCACAGGTTGATGCTGATTGCCCTTCGAAATTATATTTTTTACTCAAACCTCAATTTTCAGGTTCGCGGTTCGCAAATCCTCGAGGCTGCACGACTCCACCGCCTCGGCTTTCCCGAAAGTGTTCCATTGAACGAGTTTGTGCGGCGCTTTGGACTCCTGAACGACACAACCATGCCGAAAGAAAGCATCTCTGTGGAGTCCATTCTGTCATTCAACGAGATCGACTCGTCGACATTCCGCGTCGGTCCGAGTCAGGTGAGTTTGACACATTGATTTATTCGAGTTGGAATCATTTTACGTCATGGAAATCATTTTGCTTTGCATGAAGACACAATTAAGTGCGACTCTCGAGTTTCCATCTAAATTTACATCACGCTTTTCGAGAATCTCGTGTTACAAATAGAGCAATCTCATGCATCTAATGAGCGGTTTAATTTATGCAGCCAAAAGAAAAAAATAAAAACAGATAGAAAAAACAGAAAGCCAGCGAAGGTTCTATAATTAAGTCGTCAAGAATGGGAAAATTGTGAGCGGCGTTAAAAAGTTATTGAACTTTCGGGGACAGTTTTGGGTGATGTCAATGCTGAAACTCTTAGTTATTTGATGGTTATTTGAATTTTCAAATTGTTAAAAGACACTTCTGTAAGTCCAGTGTACCGGAGCGTCAAAAAACTTGCTTGTGACATTATCAGAACACAGTTCTTTGCTTCAACGTACATGTAATGACGTCTCTTCCGTCTATTTTCTTCACGTTTCATCTCTCCAAACGCATCTCATCGAGATACAAGCGATGACAAAAGGCCAAGAAGAAGAACCACAAATAGTTTGACTCAATTGTGTCACAGATGGTGATGGATTTGTTACGTGACTGTCCATAACAAAATGCGCCTATTGTCAAACGCTTATCTTAATCTTCTGAATGAAATCAATTTCTCTTTAGTTACGCAAAGGTTTTTTTCCGCGCGAATCTCGATGAAGTTCACACAGCGGCGGTATTAATGGACCGGCGCTTGACTTTCATGCGATTAAGATCACTTTCGTCGCGTGAAATTATGAAACCTGATCCAATAAGCTGTCGTTTAGTCGTTCCGGGCGCTGTAAGTGTCGGCACCGTTGGGTGTGAAATCAAAAAGACGAGCGTCAATGTCTTCTATTAATTTTGCAGTTTAAGTGCATTTCGTTTGATTTCTGCACGATGTAAACCGCGGCCGTTAACAAACCTTTCGTTTTCCCTGCGTGAGCTGTCATCGTTATTGCTGGTCGTAAAATATCAAAATAATTTGCAATCTTCGTGCAGAGAAAGCGAAAAAAGCATTTTAGAAATTTTTAATGAAGCAATTCCAGTCTGGACGTCATTAAATTAGCGATAAAGTATGCGCGAGCATGATTTTGTCAAGCCTTATACGCCAGGTGTGGTCGCTAGAGCGGTCTCCTGTGTGCGAGAATGAAGAGATCAGAGATCACTCACGGGGATTTATCGCGAAATTTCTCTTTCTCAGCGAACTTTTTTCGTGATTTATTGCATAATTTGGATTTATGATCCAACTCCGTGGCGAATTTTCGATGGTCACAAAACCTGATCACTTAAATAATTCCTTGGGCAGAGGTGATAAATGCCCATGTTTGCATAATGCACGAGATAAAATAAAATAAAATAACTGTCATTATGCTTCATTATCTGTTTCAAGCGCTGTCTTGCTTTCTCTGTCTCCAATTTCGACCAGTTCCTTGTAGTTTATCATCGCAGTTGCGCTCCGCACAGAAAAATTTGTCCAACAATTCACGAGAAAAAATATATTCGTTATTATGCAAAAAGCACTTTGTCAAGGAAATGGGAAATGGAAATGCTGTGCGATAAGAGATGAAGAAACTGATTCCGTATTTTATTGAAAGTCGTGCGGCGTGAGGCGAAAAACTCGATGTTTTTTGATCGACTGCAACATTGTCCGAGAAGTGGAAAGCATAAATGCAAGTCGACGGGGACCAGTCTCGGTTTTGATTCCTGAAAATTGCATAGCAAATGATTTTCTTGAGATTCTGTCTGGAACTGATTTAGTCAGCCGTTTAGATTTAGTGTTCACAAAAGGCAATCGATACCAATCCTTCAATTATTTTATCGCACATGATCTCGCGCTTTCCGACGAAGAACAAAACTACTTGTGTATCTAGAATATTTGATATAACGGCTTAAAAGTCAATTTAAAAAAAATCTCATGAGAATTCCGTTTAACTTTCGAAGCACCGGCGTTCGCGTCGCATTTAAAGTGCACCAGGTTCATCAACCCGAATGAAAGTTGTTCGTTCCAATAAATCATTCGTAATCACGCGTCAGGAAGAGAGAAATATTGCATTGACGATGCCAAGGAGCAACATGAAATTAAAACACGCCCGCATGGCAGCGACAGCATTTGGTACTTCAATTGACTTTTCGAATCGCAAAAAAGTTTTTTCGGTATCAACAACTTATAAGCCTTCTTTCATTAATCATTTAAGATTTCTTCGGCGTCTTTTTCGATCAAGTGTGTGCAAGAGTTCATTCCCGATGCCTTTGATCGGATAAAAAGAATGAAAACAATCGAAAGAGAAATTTTTATTGGAAGTTCTATTATTGCGTAATTATACCAAAACCGATCGGAAGATTTTTAATTCAATATTTTTCATGGTCTCAAGCAGACAGAGCCTTGTAGAAGCATCCAAGTCATAACTAAAAGCACTTCTCAACAAGGCCTTGCCGACTGGATATTCAAGACCATGTTATCGTTCTTTTTTTCTCAAGCTCTGATCAGAATTCTTCACGGTTCTGATTTTGTTCTTCTCCAGTAAATTGAAGTTGCGGTGTTTTTCTTGCTTCTTATCGTTGCCATCGAGATGATCGCCAATCAAGATCTTCAGGAAAGACTGAAAAGTCTGCTAATCTGGCGACATTTGAATGGATTCATTAAAGTTCAAGAAAATATATTATATCGTTGACTTTAATGCTTCCACTCAAATGACTTTTGAAGAACACATAAATGTTGATTGGCCGTGAACTTTGGTCGCACAGGTCGGTGCTGGCTTAGTCGTTTCCAATTTATCAGAGTCAACACGAAATTCTCTATTTTCTTCAAGCACTTGTAAAGTTTCTAAGCTTTTGAACTGCAGTTCTAATCCGGGTCATATTTCCCTAACTGTCACTTCTAAATGCCATTTCACCGTATAAATCTGACTTTAGGCCAGGTCGTACTCGTAAAATTGATCTCGAGAAAGTGTGATCCGAGTAATTGCCCTTTGCATCCCACTTTCAATACAAACCTTGAGGGGTTTGTATGCCATTGAAGTGACATGGCGATTATCACCTAATAAGCCTGCACTTTTATGTTGTCTCCACGTGGAGGCAAATAGAAATTTCTATAATTAAATCCGATTTGAAGTCTTGAGTAGGTTTATTTTCAATTTAAACAACAAATCAATGGAATTGGCGTCCGATGTTCAATAAATTCACGATAACGTATTGAATCGGACTCGGGGAATAGGCTCAGCCGTGGTGTGGTGATTGCCACATAAACCTATCAACTCGACGCTACTTTAAATTGATTCCTCAGTGTTATGGAAGGTGACAGCGAGATGCGATTTGCCTTTTGCCAAACACACCGGCTGGCTTTGAGAATCTCGCACGGCAAGACATGTGTTCCATTCCTGCATCAAATTAACGCCGCTTGACTCGCTCTCAGAGTAAAATTCAAGCCAAATTCGTTTGATGGTAATTGAAAGAGACACGTTTCGGCACAGGCAACTGACGCAAAATCTCTTCGGCCGACGACCAATTGATCTTGAGCGAGAAAACAGCCAGCGTTCATTGCGTTATCTTTGTAATCTCTTCTGCAGTGATTTGAACGTTGCCTTTTAACTATTCACGAGCGCAATTTCATCAGTCGCTTTCAATTTTTCATCCAATCGATTGATTTGATCTGAAAACATCACTCAAGACATACTTTTTCAGTTTCATTTTGTTCTGAATGCGGAATCGTTTTAAACTGACCGAGTCACCGATGCTGGCTTTCTTCCTGGAGCAGTGGATGGAAGTGCATGATTGCAGGCTAGAACAATAAGTGCGGGCTTTTTGCTTGCTTTGGCAAAAATTGCCTCTAAATTGCATGCAAACCGATCAGGGGTATTTAAATTACTTTCTTTTGCAAGTTTGTAGTCGAGTCCATTTTGGGAACTTCTTTTACCACACGAAGTCTCCATAAACTGTGGAATTTCTTGTGTATTACCGTGTTTATGTCCTGAACTTGAACTCTCAACACCACCTTGAATGAAATAATAGACGGAAGTGGTTTCCGCTGCTTCAAATTTCTTAAGAATTCTTGTTCGTTACCAGTTATCGAGAAAAAACGAATCTCGGTGAAAGAAAAAAATCTCGATTCTATTTTGATTTATCGTTCTCCACATTCTGATTACTTTTTGGTTTGCTTTGTTCTCGTTGGAAGTCTTATAAAAGTTACTTAAATGATCATTTCGAGTGCACACCAAGCTTGAATGAAGAATCTGGAAGGAATTTTTGATGGTGATTGCTTCCTGAAACTTGAAAAGTGTATGAATTTGGGATTCTAAATTGGATTCCTGCAAATCTAAATCTGCAAATAGAGGTGGATTATATGTTGGTCAGTGTGTACTGAAGGGAATTATAAACTAGTGATCTTTTGTGATTGATCTAGTGTATAAGAAAAATGGGTTTTTTACTGCCAAAAGCACAGTTGTAAGTCAATTGATGACTAATCTTAACCTCACTGCAGCTGGATCTTTCGAAATTAAATAAAGCTAAATACTAAACATTGATAAACCTCCAATTCACCTTTCCACACACCTTCCAGCGTCGAAATTGCAATTTGAAGCTCGCCAATCTCGATCGCCACTGGCCGAATCGATTCGATACAGTCACGATTCGGGCTGTTGTCAAGTTGACCTCGTCCGTGAGATCAATTTTGATAGTGGAGCTAGGAGAAAGTTTTCTTTCTTCTCTTTCCACTGCGCCGTGATAAAATATCTCACGGGGGTATTCTCGATCGACAAAAGCCAGCAACAAAAGATGAAAGAATTTTAATTGAACTCGTTTTTTTGTTTTTGGAGTGGAGTTGAAAGGAGAAAACAATCGTGAATAGCACACAGGTTGAAACGGCTAAAAAAATCTCACCGAAGAGATCTCGCGAGATAAAGAAAAGTAACATTTCAACTTTGATAAATAAAAAAGAGCAGAACATGAATCTCATTAAATCATTGAATTACTTCCAATGAGCACTGAGCGCTCAGCTGCAGAAGAAAATTTGTCTTGAAACTTGTTCGATCGTCTGGATTTTGACTTCCAATGGAACGACGAACCAAAACAAAACAGCGAAAAGGAGGAAGGAAAGAATCAGAGAAAAGAAAAGAGCCACAGACGGTGCACAACAAATCCGCGGCGGAATGAGAAGCTTCAAAACAGTGAAACTGTTAACATCGCGCGCGCTCGCGGTACAACCTGACTCGGAGGTTTTCTTTCACTCGGATTTTTCTCGGTCGGATTTTCCACAAAAAGTTATAAAACTGGAATTTTTTTAAAGATTGCGGTTATCAATGCAATTCGGCGTGGAATATTTAGTCGCGCGCATGTTGGGCGTGAGTGTGAGTGTGTAGCTGTGAAACTTTAAAAAACTAAAAGAGAAGAGAGAGTGAAACGTGAATTTAATACACAAAATCTAAAAAATTATAGGTTTTCGCTGCGCCGATTGTAATCCGCATAAAAGCCTTTTAGTTTCGGGTCTCCAGTCGTACCTGAACTTTTGAAGGCGCAACAAGTGAAAAAGAAAACTAGAAAGAAGCCAGATTAACAGTTGGATTAACGCGCAATATCAATTAACGCCAGAGTTCCATAAAACATCTCATTGTGGACGAGACTTTTCACACCACTTCCAAATTAATTAAATTGTAATTTTTTCTTTTGATAAAAAAGACGTCGGAGCTTGAGACAAAAGCGAGAGAAAGAAAACAGAAAAGTTTGTGTGAAAAAATTCTTTCGCAATAATTTTATCGAATAATCATGAGAGTTTGGGCGAGAAGTTATTGACCTGCACATTACAATGCGGGTCTCGGACTGTTGATTAGCCGAAGCGACGGATTAGTGCGCCGATTCCAGCATAAATCAATCGCAATCAGTTTGAGAATATTTTTTTGAAGAAAAGAGATTCTCGATCGTCAAGTTTAGTGAAAAGTTCTTTGGAAAAAAAATCCGAAGTTTGTCAAAGATTGCTTTCGTTAGTTAGTGCTTTGATTACCAATAAAAGAATGAAAAGGAAAACTTCTCGCTTTTTATAGACCAAATCTCCGGGCTAAAGATGAATGTCAATTGATTTTCCTTCAAGAGCACATACATAAGTGCAATTTAAAGCCATGAAAAACAAAATCATTGTTCACAATCATTTCTGCCGTTTCTGTCAAGCAGATAACTCGCAACGCGGAAAATGGAAATAATTGAAAGAATTTGAGCTTTAACGGGAGGATTGATAACGCTTGACTTTTGGAAATATTCTCGGGTTTTGACACTTTTAAATGAAAACGAAGCATCTTTAGAACATCAAAAACTATTTTCTTTCGGTACCGATACCACTCCATTGTCCAAACAATTGGGATTTTGAGAAACCAGATTTAATGCTGTAAATTTTTTATATTTACCCGAAGTGGATTTAATGGAATTGATAAAATGTTCCTTTCACGTGTTTCGATGTTCGATGCACTTTGCATTAATGCGAGAATTTTCTCTTCCTTTCCCTTGCGCAAGCTGAAGTACCATTTACCGTTCAACCTGATCCTGATTACGTTCGAAACCAACGGAGAAGTGTGACACGTAATACCAAAATTGGACCACGGGCCAGTGTTTACCATAAAATTTTGGCCGTCTCCAAAATAAAATCCAGCAGAGAACCAAATGAAAAGTAAAAGAGAAACATAATTGTTATGGATGTCGGTCAGATGGTTCAGAAACTCCATTTAAGTTGTGTTTCAATGAACTTTTTAATGTTTCCGTCTTGGCGTCACTTCGGGGATTTGGTTCTCAAGTTCTTGATTTTGATTTTATGACTTTAAACTGGTTTATTCTTTAGAATTGTTGAAGATCACGTTCTGATCAAGCGATTACATGTTTAGGACTGTAAATAAATGATGTTCAAGAGTTCACGATCATAATTTCATGACTTCCCGAACTTTTGTTCAATAAATGATCACAAACCTGTATTTGTTATAAAATCCCATAAACACCACTGGTGAACAGCCCCAAGTCATGCAAAGGGTTGAACCATTCTCAAAATCAAACGAAAGCGTTTCACGCTCTTGCGGGATCTTCCTGCAATTATGAAATTTTCGAGTTCTTCTTCCATTCTTCGTCGAATTTGTTAATCGATTTCATTGAAAAGAAATTTTATTTTCCTTTCCCATCAATCATGATGCCCAATGAGTCGGAGAATTTACTTTGAGAGAGTTCGCGAGTCTTCGGCTGCTGCTGCTGCACACAAGCCATTAAACTCTCATTTGTAAGCTACATGGATGCAGTGAAACATTTCAATGGGTTGAAGATATTTCACCTTCTTTATAATTTAATTGGCAATTACGAGTCCAAATTGTCGTTTTTATTGCATTAGCCGATAATTTTTCGTATTTACACAACTGTTACAAAGCTTGTCGCTGAATTAATTGAAGTTCAACGATCTTAGCGCTCAATTGAATGCCTAATTTGGTTACCAAAGCATTAATAATGTCATCAACTTAAAGTAATAAGACCGCGAAAGAATTTTTATAACACAAACTGCTGGATTTTGTCTCTCTTCGCTTCGTTCCAAACAAAAAACCTTGATGATTACATAATAAACAGAGTCAATTTAATCTCAGGTGAAACTCTCGGGCGTCAAGAACGAGCTAAACGTTTTTTCAATTTTGCAACAAAGTCGCGCGATTCTGGAATCCTTATCGCCAGTTAACTGAATTTCGATCGTTAAATGTTGAATCACAATGGAAGCTCTTAAATCGCTGAATTATCATCCAGTACCGGCAGTCCGCAACAAGACGAAGCAGCCAAACGGAATGCACAAGGTGTTTTCGAAGATCATCAACAAGATCGAAGATTTACCGCCAAAGCTGCACACAAAGTTGCAGTCAAAACCGAAAGCCTGCACTTTAGTGCGAAGCTCGCCTGTTTCAAAGCCCGCAGCAGCACACAGACTCAAGAATACTAAAGAGGGTATGATTTTGTCTGACGACGACGAATTCTACTCGAAGCTGACCTTCGATGATAGTGAACAAAGTCTCGAGGATGAGATTTTCGAGGAATTGGAAAAGGTCGCACACGATGAGGCAAAGCTAAACGCTGCCCTTCAGAATTTCGATAGAATTTTGCTCGAGTATAACGATAAGAAGATGAAAGAACTGAAGGCAAGTGAGACGAAGAAAGACGAAAAACCTTCGGCCATCCCGAAGCCTCTTCAAAAGTCAAAAACTTGTAGCATCATCGAGTCGAAATGTATTCTAAAGAAGCAAGACGGGAAGAAGAAAGCTGTTCCGAGTAAAGTCCAAAAGCCCTTGAACGTCGACACCTTCGGATCCATCACCAGTGCCAATTATTACCAAGTTACAAAAAGTCTCTGGAATCTACAGGATTTTGATGAGTTTGCGAAATCGGCACAAAAGACTAAACTTGCCGCACGGAAGTCCGAAGGTTCCGTTCCCAATCCAATCTCGAGGGCAAAGAGTGCCTGGGATATGTCACAATCCGTTTCAGCGGTGACTCCGCGACCGACTTACAGTCGCCAATCTTCGATCAGCAAAATCCCAATTAAATCGTCAAAGCTGTCCACGTCGATGCTGCAATTGAACGCGAGTAACTGTAACTCGTACAGCAGTCCACCGATGAATCTAAGTAAATCGTCTGCTTATGCATCTACGCTAGCGCTGACCTCGCAAACACCGCCCCAAGCGCCTGTCAGACGAACATCGCTGTGCTCAACGGCGAAGAAAGCTGAAAGCACACCGCCGAAATTCATCAGCAAGTACGCCGAGACAAAGGCCAGCATTCAGAGACGCAACATGATATCATCGACAAATTCTCTTCATAAAACGTCCATCTCAATCGCCCCGGGCAAATTGGTTGCGCCGTCATTCAATCCATCGCCATTAAAGTCGTCGAAAAGTGAAATGTCCATTCACGGGCGATTCACGACGAAAACCGCAGATCGGCAGCAGGGCAAACAAAAGCACGGAATTGTCGACTCAGCTCACCAGAATCGCGTCGTCGCAACGAAAGTGAAACGTGACGTTGACTATTTGTTGGACAAATGCCTGGTGAAAGGACAAGAACTGCTGCGGAAGGCAGAAGAATTTAATGATGCGAATCGTGTCCATGACAAAACGAAGAATGCCATCGGAAAGCGTGATTACATTGCAGCACCAACAAAGCCAGTCAGCACTGTGACTGCGCATACAAAATTGGGCTCAATGGACGCCAGTTCCATTAAAAATCATCTCAAAGATCTGACTAACGAGACGTTGAACGTAAATGCCATAACAAATCACTGCGAAGTTGACAATCAAACGGGAAACCATCATCAACAGCAAATTGAAAGTGAAAACTACTGTCCGAAGCCAGTTTCTAAATCGGCAACGCCGAGAACGTCTGTTGACGTGCCCACTCTGGAGTCATGCGAAATAATAATTCCAGTTGTTTTGGACGCGAAACTTTCGGGCGATAAGGTGGATGGTGGTACTAAAGACTACAGCAGTGATTGTAGTGACGATAGTGGGCATATCTCGAACGAAAACGAAGATTTAACGTTGAAAATGGACGACGCGAAAAAACCGCGGAAAATCAGCGAGGAACTGCTCGAGATTTTCGAGAAAAAATTACCGCAAATTATCTCACCGCAGAAAGCGAAAGTGATCGAATTAAATCACGTCAACCTGATCAAGACTTCGCTTGAGATCATTCCGACACCTGGTGCAAAGACGTGCAAGAGCGAGGTAACGTTTTTCATTAACAGCTATTAAGCAGGAAGAAAGCGCCGGCGAAGGAATTCTTTGGCAATCTGCAAACCATCGTGTAGATTTAATTATGATCGAGGTTTAATGCGTTTATCTCGACCAATAGTCGGACTTAAGTGCACAAAGTTAAAGAGAAATTCAATAATGTCGTTAAGAAGTGGGATAATTTCAGTTTTTTAATTGCAAACATTCGTTTGAGTTCATCTGAAACGAATTTTTGGTGCTGAAATTGGTTAGAATGTTGTTCAAGACTTAAAAAATCAGTGACTTAACTCATGAACGACCCTCGCAGCCGTAAATATTTGTATGAAAGATCATTAACCTCAAACAAATGCTGCAAAAGATTTCATCTTAATGTTTATAGAGCTATTAAGGCACCCGAAAGCCTAAAATCACTTAACATTTCTTTCACTCGAACACTCTTGCATGGTTCACATGCTTGTTGTGAAAGTGCTGAACGCGTTAAAATCATTAGCGAAATAGAAAATAACTTTTCGTCACGTTTGATCAAATAAGCGAGCGAAGCAGCTTGGCGTTAATAAATAAATAGAAAAGAAATGTAAATATAACGTTCTGCATACGCAATGCGGAGACAGACACATTTCAAAATACCAATTTCTTATTTTTTGAATAAAAAAAACTTCATTTCGTACACATTTTTTGTTGTTATTTTGAAAAAATTGGGAGTTCGAAGACGTCGCTGCAGATATTTTCAGTTTATCACATCGAAGGGAAGTCTCTGAATGCGAGAAAATTTATTTTTAGTAGCCGCGAAAAGATTTCTCATGAATCAACAGACATTTGGGTCATTTAATGGCCATTTGTTGAACATCACTCATGAGACGCGCAATATCGAACAAAAACGATCATCTTTCTCACCCATAAAATTTTGCAACATGTTCAATGCTGTGAGGAGTCGTGCCTCCCGGTAAACGATTGCAAGTCATTTCCTCGAACACAGAAATGAGTGGGGAGAGTTCGTCAGCAATGTCAGTTTTAGTATTTTGACTCAAACACGTAAGAAAGACTGTTTCGGCATACATTCCAAGCTTGAAGAAGTATAATTTCAAGTGACTGACCTGATGAACGTTTCCCAATTGCACATAAAATCGCCAGACGACGGGGTTTGCATGGAATCTCATAAATAATTCATTAATTTGAAATTGCAGACCAGAAGCGCTCGCTTGCAAAGAGCTGATGGAGATTTAATCTCTATTTGCAGGTAGCAAGACATAAAAAGCGTTAAATGGATAGCGAGCTTCGAATATTGAAAGGCAAGAAATTATTCAATAAGTTTCACTTTCCGTCGTGATTGTTTTGAGCACTTTTTTGTTGGCTGAATGGAAAAAAGCCAGCCTCTAAACTTTTATTTTGCGATCACCTTTTCCGCTTGTTTGTTTTATCGGGTGTGAGAAATCTGAATTTGATTAAGTGAAATTTCTGCGGATTTTGAATTATGAGAACCAAATCTTTCGTATTAAGATTATCTGTTGGATTTGGAACGATCCAAAACGAGCGGGAGAGAAAAGCAAACAAAAACAATTTAAATGCAAAATCATGCAAAGAACTGCCGATCTCACGATGCTTTTTCGGCCGCCCACTGCTAACCCAACGTTGCCCAATTACCAAAAGACGATTTATTTTATGTTACAAGCAAAATGGAAAAGACAGCAAATGAAATTAAAATTCATGAATCAAAAGAAAACAATTTGTGTACGAACAATGCCGATCAATGATGATTTTCGAGACTTTCGAATTCGCTTTTGCGCCGATTGCTTTGGATTTCCATAAGCGGATCATGTCTGAGGGAACCAACAAGCGCCGTTCACTGTTGGCCGCCCGCTTTCCACGTATGGAAGACGTGACCGCTCGATCCACTCTGAATAATTGGAATCGATTTCAATTAACAGTAACTCTCGTGGAGTTCGGTATTTAATTAATGGTCTTGTGCTAAGCTTCGCTGTTGGTAGGAGCCAGAACCACCTCGCTCCCATGGAAGAAGCCATAAACCATTTGCACTGATGAAAAACAAGGCCATAAACGATCATTTGTTCTTCATTGACTTATTGAACTTCGAAGTCAGTACTTAAAAGCTAAGCTTTGCGATCGATTTTTCACTTGCTGATTGGAATTTCGCGAAACGATGGGAACGACGGATAAAAATATGATGCACGGAAAAGTTATTGAACAGTGCCATCAATCATGAAAGAAGAAACGCTCAAGATACGGATTCAAATGTGTCGAAGAGAAATTACTCAGTATTAAAGTTAATGATCGAAGGCTAATTTGCTTTCGCAAAACCTGACTTTGAGACTCTTCAGGCGGTGCTTGACTAAAGTATCTGAGCTGAAATGACTTTCCTGCAATTTATAAGCCTTTCATTAATTACCGAATGATGCCGAAATCATCTTCAACCAGTAGTGAAAGGCTGTAAATGAAAAGTTTTTCGCTGAACTAGTCTCAAGTTCTGGGACACTGGCAATGAGAACTGTTTTTCTTAGAAAACTAGGCTTGGATTAACCTGAATTGTCGGTTCATAGTTCACTAATTCTTCCGTTCATGCTAAATGCGATTATTTTTCAATCACTTCCCCGCCCATTTATCCACTCTCAATCGAGCTTTGGTGTTGCCGGTCATGCCGGTTGCGTATTCGTGGTCAAAGATCAACAGATTCACATTTTTTGTGCTTATTAATTGAGCACACGCGTTAACA
Source organism: Belgica antarctica (assembly GCA_000775305.1). Lineage (NCBI taxonomy): Eukaryota > Metazoa > Arthropoda > Insecta > Diptera > Chironomidae > Belgica > Belgica antarctica. The sequence goes on along the minus strand of JPYR01000102.1, from coordinate 116,411 downwards.
GGTTAACGGGTTGTCTTCGACAAATTGCGAAACAAAGTATGAAGAAATCAATCAAACCCAAGTTATTACGGAGTTTTTATGACATCGGTCAGTCCCCCAAACACCGTTAGACATGCGGTGTGATAGATTATTCAAAAATTCAATCATTGGGATGGAAACTTACATCACAGTTGGCCGTCGAATAACGCTTATCATCCGCGAATTTATCGAAAATAAAATATTTTCGAGTTCATGGACGAGCGTTTGCATAAAGCAACGCAAATCCCGAGTCACTCTTCATGCACAAGGCGAACGTGAGAACATTCTTTAGCAAATGATTCCAATTCACTTGTAATCGCAGCAGTTCTATCTCCTGACTTTATGGCCAGGAGAGAACAATGGAAGATCATTGCACTAAATATTTGCTTTTCTTCATTGCAGGTTTTGTTCCGTTCTGGTGTTCTTAATCAGCTGGAAGCGAAACGTGATGAGCTCTTATCAGATCGCATCATTCAGCTACAGGCGTTCTGTCGTGGCTATTTGGCGAGAAGGCGTGTCGGCCAACGACGTGTTCAGGTGAACATCTAGCGCTTAAAATCTCATCAACGTCGAAAATTCAATTTCCCAAATTTATTCCCAGGAATTGGCCGTTCGCTGCATCCAACGGAATGTCCGTGCATTTATGCAGGTCCGTGACTGGCCCTGGTGGCGCTTGCTGGTCCGCGTTACCCCACTTCTCAACGTTCACCGCACTGAAGAACAATTGAAAATCGCCAACGATGAACTGCATTTAATGAAGGCAAAAATGGAGAAACTCGATGAAACTAGGAATGCACTCAAATCGGAAAACTCAAAGCTGGAAGCGAAGGTGAGTCTCAAAGATTTCGATTAATGGCCTCTTGGACTTTTACACCCATTTGCGATTTTTAATTAAACGTCGATAAAAATAAATTTGCAACTGCTCGAAAAGGAAAACACGGAAAATAAATCTCTTTAGGTGGGATCCGCGAGCTGAGTGGGCCGGTTACGAGTTCGGTCACTTGCCGTTTGGACCTTAAATGATGAATGGTCGAAGAAAGTAATTAAAGCTAATCTTTTCCATAATGATGTACCGCAAACTCCTGTACAGAAGTCTTGAAATTCCAACACCGTCGACTTTTTATTTATAAAATGCCCATTAAAATTAAGCACGGCCTTTCTAATGATAATTTAATTAAACGCTTGTTGACGATGCACCCGCCCACTAAAATGTTGCATTCTCGATAATCCATTGAATGTACTCGGAGACGCGCGTATAGATTCCGGGATGGTTGGCCTCGCCGCATCGGACGCCCCATGAAACGATGCCAATGACAGTCCATCGGCTGTTCGGCAGTTCAATCATCAAAGGGCCTCTGTCAAAGATAAAAACTCAGAAAACCAAGCCCTTGGAAAGAAAATTCATTGCTTACCCGCTGTCGCCTTGGCATGAATCCACTTGGGACGCACCAGCGCACATGACTGTCTCGCGGATCTTGTGCGCGTATTTCTGCTGGCAGTCGTCGTTCTTCCAAATCGGAACCGTCACTTCCATTAACGTTGGCGAGAAAGGTCCACCGAAGAACTGCGTTCCCCAGCCAATCACAACACCGCGTCTCTCTTCATAAGTTCCGCTGACAGGTGGCATGCAAATTGGCCAAATGTAAGAATTGAAAAGCGACGGTCGAATCAGCTTAAGAATCGCGATGTCATTCTCGTATGTCGCAGCATCAAAGTCGATATGTTGGCGAATCTCGCTGACGCGAAAGTCTCGCGTTCTGGTTTCGTTCGCCATTTCAAACGAGTACTCACCAAGTCGGACATACAATTCTTGAATCTTAATGCGGTTCGAGCAATGAGCGGCTGATAAGACATGTCGATCAGTTATCAAGACACCTCCGCAGAAGGCTCCGTTAATGGCATTCCTTGTAATCAAGGCGGCCATCCACTGTGATTAAAAGCCGTGTAATAAGGATGGAAAGTGGTATTAAGTTTGAAAAGTAGAATTATCGGTTTCAAAGTAACCATTAGAACCTGCGAGTCACGTTTGAGCTGTTAACATTCAATTATCGCCACTTACCGGATATTCCCCCGGGTCCGCTGGCCTTCCACCAGCAATTTTCGGGAAAGGTTTCGTTGCAACACCGCATCCACGCTCTTGGGCTTCACCGCCATCTCTGCCGTCTGCATGATCGTTTTCTTCGTCTTGAACCTCCCAGGGCTCAACGTGATCGCTTCCAGACGCCGGAAGAGAAGCAATCAGCGGATTAGCGCGATCTGTTATGTCATCTGGGCAGCAAACGCCGATTGCACTTCTCTCGATCACGCAGAAATAATCCAAAACCTTCCAGAAGTTGTTTTTGATTTCGCTTGTCATGCAATGCTGAACATGTTTGCAGTGGCCGTCTTTTCCGGACGGAGTCACACAACGCTGATAATTTTTGTTAGGCTGCAAGCAAAATGCGAAATGATAATGCAGTAACAATGCAAAAACGCAAACTAACTTGACGCAGATTCAATGAAAGTCTCTTAACTCTGCGGTTCAATGTCGGCTGCGAATCTGAAAGTCAGGAATTAGATCAACGCTATCAAAGTTTCTATTGTTGTTGTGATTGACAAAATCTAGGTCGACGCTCTATGAGTCACTCAACCTCACCAGCGCATTCGGTTAGGCCACCTAAATCGTGCACCACAAAACAGATGAAGACGATGGTGTGGAGAAAATTCATTTTCGATGGACTTATTCACTCTCGCACTATCACTCTGCGACTAAAGAGAGTTTTTCTATGTTAAACATTATGACTTTTGAAGGGAAAAAACCGCTGAAAATTGAGAATGAAACTAAAACAGTTACGAATGCGAAGAAATGAGAGCGATAAGGATTGCTCGGATTTGAGAAAAAACTCTCCGTCAGTGTCGTTATGTTTTAAAGTACACTTAATTGGTAGCTATTTTGCAAAACCTGCATCGGAACATGCAATGTCCGTTTTAAAGAGTGTAATTAAGCGGATTCTGATCGGGGATCGAGCTGAATATTTACAGACTTGACTCGCTTGCCAGTAAACTGACCTTCAGCAATGATGGACATTGCTTTGCGATTACAAGCTGAGCGAAGAACAACAAAAACGCAGTGAACTCTTCGTGAGATCGCACTTACAAATGAAAGTAAGCCGAACGAACATCGGTGGGCGGTTTTTCTCATGCAAATTAAGACAACTTTTGACTTGAAACATTTGCCTAGAAAATATTTCATGACTTTGAGGCGAAAACTCGAGCGTTTTCTTATACATTTTATGTATAAGTATAAGTTGTATAAGTTGTATAAGTTGCTAATGTGATCATAAATAGGCAATCTAACTTGTGATGAACAGCTCCATGAAGTTACTTTGTGTCTACATTGTTGCTAATATAACTAGAGTTGCAAGCAATCATCCACAATCGACATCCAGCTGCATATAATTGGCTCATTGGTTACAAGCAGTAAAAGCCTGAATTTACGAATATGGGTTTAAAGTTAACATGCAAATTAAGGAACCAGTAAATCACTGCGGAAAGGAATGTACAAAAGTGCATGTTCGAAAGTTTCTTAAGTAACGAAGCTGGAAGTTAATGAATGATCAGCCCCGACGTTCGATATTTCGCAGACTGGCTTTGACTACCGCGAAGAGCAATGAATAAAAATTCTTTATCTTGTCCTGCGATTACCCTTGAAGCATCTGTCTTCGCTTAATTCCCAATTAAAATCAACTGACAAGACTGTCGGCTAGGTTATTGACTCGATTTTCTTCCCATTTTCTCCCACCTGATCATCGTTACGCTCTCAAACAAGCCTTCACATCGGCCATTCAAACCAAGTCTCGTGACAAGAAATCGAATTCTTCAAAACTAGATCAGCTTTTGCCAAAAAGAAAAACATTTTCTAAAAATAATTGCCAAACATTCCGGAAACGGCTGAACATCAAACTAGATTATGTCACGTCCGTCTCTTTGGCTGTCTCCGTTGATGAAATTTCCCGGCTTTTAAATTTGAAGTCTTTTCTGTTGAAAATTGCTACACAAAAAATGACGAATTGGATGACGTCCAACAGAAAGTGCTCAAGCTGAGAAGCATCCACAAAAGTTTAATCTTTCCCTGTTGATGGCAGTTTCACTCCTTCTCCACCCCTTTTGCTTGAAAAACATTTGCACGCTTGACTTTGATTCATAGACGGCTATTAATTTAATGCTTCTGGCAATTGTTTGGCGATCGCTTGACTGAAAACATGTTAAAATCCTTCATTGGCTGCCATCTCGAAGCGCCAACTGACAATGAGCTTAAAAAAGATGAATTTAAGGTGACATCGAAAATTCATTTAGCACGGCAGACCGTAAATAAAGTTCATTCTCGTAAAACAAATGAATTTCGCCTTGCATCGCATTAATTCTCGTTTAAACCGAAAAATGGAAGCGATTATTCAATACCCACTCGAGCCATCATCAGAAAATTTCTCGTCTTGCTTTGTGCACAATTAATCAGTTTGATAATGATTTTCGCCGTAGCGAAACTTTCACTCTCCGAAAGAAGTCTTGATCGAGTGCAATCAATCTTTAGCCGATCGACTTGTTACGAAAGCCGCGCGATGTTGGCGATTCAACAATCAAGTTTAGCGAATTCAGTGATTCGATTTATGATTTCTCTTCTTTTAGCTGGGAGTGAACGGTCAGTGATGTCGTAAGAGAGTTCATCCACAATTTCACATTTTTTTTACATGCACAACTGTTTAATCACAAAAAACGCATTCTGACATCACTGATGAACTTATGAACTTCCCAGATTTATTTGAACGTGCAAGACGATTTATGTTGCACAGCATGACCGTCTCGACTTCAGGGCAACCACAGCATGCAAAAGTTCATTTGACCTTGCACCTCGATCACGAAATCAGACGAAACGAGAATCTTCGGACCGAAATCATGTGAAGGTGAATCTTCTCGTAAATAAACACTCGCCGGTGCTCCAAATTCATCAGATTCATTCCTGAAATCGTTGAGAGGGCATTAGCAGAGATTAAGCGTTGTCACTTCATTGATCGCATCCACATAACAAATGTGAGAAAACAGACGATTCGGTGTTCGTGCTTGCTTCTCACGATGTAAATACACAAACACGAGCTCGGATGCGTGAAGCGGGCCGAAATTGCTAAATTTAAATGGAAACTTCACGAGAGATTCGCTTTCAACTTGTTGCTTTTGTTTCGAAGCATTAAATTAAATAAGAAATTATTTCGATGTCATCAAGAGTCGGAAAACTCATCGCCGGATGGAAAAATTAAAAACTCTCGTGGCAGTCTGAGTTGAGTCTTTGCAAAAGTTGGGTGCGTGGTAAAGCTCTGAAGTATTAAAAGGCGTGGGCGGTCGTGCATGGCGGAAAGTTGACGACTAAAAAGACAATTATCAGTCATTTAAGTGTCTCCGTTTTGTTTGTTTGTGTTGCTGCAACGATTCTTCCCTCTTCGGGATTCTGGCCAAAAAATTTTCCCAAAGAAAACTGAAGATTATCGACGAGTCGCGCTCGTGAAACATTCAAACCCGAAGGCGAAAACTCGCACAACAGGCGTCGCGAGAAGAAAAGAAAATCCGCGACTGAATCAGTTTGAAAATTTCTCTGCGATTAGTCACACGAGATCGGAATGAGAAATGATAAGCTCGGAGTTGTGATGAAATTTAATTCGTGAAAAACAAAATCGGAAAAATAAACTGTGAAGTTGCACAAAAGTATTTTCAAACAAACCGTGAAGTCATTGCGTAATGTTGTGATCGTGATTTGTGTCACAACCTACGATGCCACTTTCTCCGTCAGTGTCAATGATGAACGGACTCCTACCAGTCCCGAGAGTCGAACATAGAATGTCAGCACTTCCGCCCAAAGTGCGTCCTGCCCGGCCCGTTATCAGGCCAATGATGTCCACAGCCAAGCGATCGAGAGTAGACGAGCTTACTGTTTCAAAACTGCCTCCACCTCCAAAGTCGCGGTACGTTCAGAACGGAAAACTTAAAATTCCCTTCGACAACCGCAATGACCGTCGTAGCATGTCACATGAATCATCCTACGTGTCTCGATCGCCATCACCAGCCTGTTCTCAATCGTCACGTCGAAGCGGTTCGTCTCTCAGCAATTATGATACGTGGCGATCTTATGACAGCGCGAGAACCACGCCCCGCAGACAGTTCCCACAATCATACACCGATCACAGCTTGGATGTTCACGAGTACTATAAAATGGAACAATCGTCAGTTGTGTATGATGCAGGACTGTCTTTTGTCTTAGGGATGAAACAACCACTCAGACAGACTATTCGCGCATCGCCAGCGCATTCTGAAAAATCAACAGCCTCAAATTTCCTTTCCGACCAAATCTCAAACTTCCTCAAACGCACAGACCACGTCATGGAAGAATGGTCTGCATTGGGAAGTAAAAAAGGCGACGTTGTCAGCTACATCGAGCGCCAAAGGGAAGAGAGATCTTCAGATCGCGGTGTCGGACGATCGAAAAGTGCAGCAAATATTCAACTCAGAAGCTTCCAACTCATGAAGTACCAACCGTCTCTGCGACGTTCCATGACCCGTGATATCAACGAAATTC
>JPYR01000102.1:69668-101237 GCA_000775305.1 Belgica antarctica | reverse complement strand
CAATTAAGAGCTGCATCAGTTTTCCCCTAACAGCGCTAAATTTTCTGTAGTTTTGTGTAATAAAAATTGTTTGTCAATAAAAAATAATCAAAGTAAAAGGAAAAATCACGGTTTGACTTGGAAACTTCCGGAATCTTCAGATAAAAATTGAACTTTTCAGATGGCCACGAGTGACTTTTCTTATCTCCAAACTCTATTCATGAGAGTTTAAAAGCGATTTTTACAAAAGACTGCATGCGCGGTCGAACAAAGAACCCGAATCAAGGCAATAAAAGTCAAGAGTGCCGAAAACAATCTGTAATCTGCACTCACGCGAGTCTTATCGATTGAAGAACAATGAAAATTTCTTTAAAGAGAATTAATCACTGCGCGATAAGATAACTCGCCGCTACCTGAAAAGTAAAAAGTTTAGTAAAAATGCTTCAGAAGCAATGTTGACGGCTTGCATATAAGACCAACGCAAAAATGGTCAAGTTTGTGGCGAATTTGCTGATTTTATCATTGGCAGCTGCTGCAGCTCAAAGTTCAACAATCGACGACACTCAGTGCGATCGTCAGTTGGCACACTTCGACACTGCGCTGGATCAACGACAACATTGGGCATTGTTTGGTAAGTTGTTCAAGGCTGAAGTAAGGACTAATCGTGAGAAAATTTTGAATGTTCAGTCTTTGACACTTGGGCGAAGTTGCCTTCAAGTATTTTCCGTGGAAACCGAGTCAATCCCGGTGGATTCGATGACTGCGTGAACTTCCGGCATGTTTCAAACATTGCCGCTGTTGGAACTTTTCAAGGCCAACACTGCATGGTCAACTTTGCGCCAACAGCAGAAGTGAACGAGATTGATCGTGAAGCAGGTTTTGATTGGAAAGAAATGTGAGTAGTGGATGAAAAATAATTATTTTCTAAAATAAATTCTTTTACAGCGGTGAAATTGCACGTCAAAATAATTTTGACTTTCGTCATGGTTTCTGCTTGCCAGCTTCCTGTTCTTCACAAAGAATTCTCAACTATACTAACGGTTACTTGTCGCAAGCCGGGTTTGCAGCTTCCGAAACTCGATGCCAGACGAATGACCCCGTCAAGTACGAAGCTTTGGATATTTTCGCAATGTGAGTTCAACATTGAGATCGTTGGAAAGTTTCATGGGATTTAGAAGTGTTTAAGCATAAAGCTTTTAAGTAATTCAACTTCCTAGAAATCAAATCTAATTTTATTTCTAACTTTCAGCACTCTATTTTCAATCATCGCACTTCTTCTCGTGTCTTGTACAATCTACGAGATAATTGCGATAAGGAACAACCGTAAGCCATGAACTTCCACAAGATGATAAGATTTCTGATAAAACTTTTACGTTTCAGTTAAACCGAATCCGCTGCTTGCGTCGTTTTCTGTCTACATCAACGGCTTTAAGCTTTATGAAGTCACCAAGAGTAAATCCCCGATGGATATTCGATGTCTGCACGGAATTCGCGCGCTTTCGATTTTGTACATTATATTTGGTCACCGATATGGAGTCACGCTTGGGGCTGCTGTCGCGAACTGGCCTTTTTTAAACGAATGGTTTTCTCACTTCCACATCGGCTTGTATCACACACATCAGGTTCCCGTCGATGTTTTCCTTTTAATGGGCGGTCTTCTAGTCGCGATGTCTGTGTTAAGAAGTTTAGACAGGTAAATCGAAGACAACTCACATTGAACAATTGACTTAAAATTTGACTTTCCTAGCAATCGCTTGAGTATTCTCCGAATGTACCTCCACCGTTACTTGCGATACACTCCGGTACTGGCTGCGCTACTACTTTTCGTGGTGACGTTGATGAAGCATGTTGTGTTTGGGCCGCTAGAAAATTTAGATTCTAACATCGTAGTCAACTGCGAAAAATGGTGGTGGACAACGCTGCTTCACGTTCAAAATTACGTGAATCCAAATGAAATTGTGAGTTTTTTCAGATGAACGAAATCAACAACTAAAATTTATACTTTTAGTGCCTGTCACACAGCTGGTATCTCTCAGTGGACTTCCAGCTGTTCATCATCTCGCCGTTCTTGATTTGGCCGGCAAGGAAATACGGATGGAAGTATTTGTGGGTGCTTCCAGCTCTGACCCTACTCAGCTCGATTTACATCTTCGTCATATCGATGGTGTATAGAGTTACCATTATTGGACATATTCCCGATCCTGCAAGCTTCGATTTTTTCATCCAATGGATTTATTACCCAACGCACGCCCGAATGGGACCGTGGACGCTCGGAATGACTCTCGGCTACATTTTCTATCAGAACAGACAACAGAAAATTCGATTGAACCCGATAGTCAATGCTGCGATGTGGATCCTTACTATGACTGTCTTCGCAGCCATCACGATGGGATCACAAATCATGTTTCTACCGGAATCAGTCAACAACACGTCACTTCTCGCAAACGCGTTTTATCTCGCGTTCTATCGCAACGGCTGGGCACTTGCAACGTTTTGGATGGTTTTTGCAATCCATAACGGAACCGGTGGCTTCATCAGGTGGTTCCTGGAGTTACCCCAATGGCAGCCACTTGGTCGAATGGGTTTGAGCATGTACCTTCTCAGCTTCATGTTCCAACACGTGACCGTAATGAACTTGAAGTTCCCGATCTACTTTGATGAATTCCAGCTGATCCATGCTTACTGGGGCGACATCTTCGCTACAGTCATGCTGGCCACGGTTGGATACCTTGCCTTTGAAGTTCCGTTCCTGACAATTGAAAGCTATATCTACAATTTGTTTCATCAAAAAAAAACAGAAGTGACTAAGATATAAAAAGTATTTTGAAAAAAGTTAACGGTTTTTACAATTTTGAATTTTGTTTCCAGTCCGAACGCTGAAAATGTCAACAAAAGTCAGATTGCGATATTGCGGAATAAACTTCAGTGAAATTAAGGAGAAATGCGAGCTGGCAGTCAACGATTTTCACGGTAACTTGAAGTTAAGGGTTTAGTGAGTCATTTCAAGGTATTTCACGTTCATGTTCCTTTCAGAAACGACGATTTCGGCTGGCCACAAGGAACGAATTGTTTCTACTGCCTTCTGTGAACTGACAACAAATGGCAACAAGCTGGAAATAAAGACTTTGCTAGCACCTGAAAAGAACAAGACTCTAGATTTCGACAATGCAATCAGTAAAATGTGTTCCAATAACGAAACTTGCTGGGTTCTTCTTGACGGTGGTTCATTGTTTAGCTACGACTTTATTACATCGAGTCTAACAAAAGTTCTCGTTGAAGAAGCTGTTACGCAGATCTCCTGCTCCGCCACATCTCTGTTCTGCGTCACCACCAACAACCAGCTGATTAAAATATCAGAGACCCAGAATGAAACGATCCACTCATTTCCAAAACACCAGAAAGTCAAGAAGACTGTGTCAGGAGCTGAACATTGTCTCGTCATGACTTCCAACGGTGACGTCTTCAGCTTTGGCTGTGGTTTACGAGGAACTCTTGGCCACGGTGATGTCAATCCTAGCGACATACCAAAACAGATTGAAGGCCTGGCTGGCTTAAAAATCGTTGATGTCGCTGCCGGTTTGTTCCACTCCATCGCAGTCTCGTCATTTGGTGATGTGTACACTTGGGGCTGGAACAATCGCGGTCAGCTTGGACTTCCTAAGATTGCAAAACACACCTTCAAACAAGTATCTGAGAGTCATCAGCAAGTGTTCACTACTCCGCAACTGATTGAGCTTGAAGACGAAGAGTCCGTGACGAGTGTTCACTGCGGATCCAAGCATTCCGTGTTGAGGTCAGAGGGAAATCGAGTCTTCTCTGCTGGTCTTAATAATTATGGACAATTAGGACTGGCCACTGATGTCGACGACTTTGATAAGTTTACAGAAATTCCTGTGAAAATTGATGACACGACGGAAATCATTTGTGGTTTCTGGTCAACTTATTTAATTGATGCAATAAAGTGTTTATAGCAATTGGTTAAGTTCAATCGAGTCTTTTGAGAAGCTCCCTATGCAACGTTTTCACGATCAAATAAATCTGAAACTTCACCAAATTTACCACTCAAAAAGAGAACATCAAACTAATTTTAAAGAAATAATATTTATTTCAACGACCAACAAATGTTACTCTTCAAGTTCAAGAATTTTAGCGATACACTGGGCTTTGTTCCACTTCGATATTCCCTTCACGTCTTTGCGATCCAAGTAAGCCTTCAGGATCGGGATGGTCAGCAACTTCGGGTTCTTCTTGCAGTTTTCCAGAACAGCATCCATGTCGACGTCGATCAAAGCTTTTTTCTTCGCTGTTGTGGTTTCACCGTTCTCAGAAGTGGCTTTGCGTTTTTTAGGAGCGGCATCGGGATCAAATCCGCAAAGTTGCTCCAAATTATCGACAAATTGTTCAATTCTCTCATCCTGAGCGTTTGTCTTGGGCAAAGTTGGATCCAAGAAATCTTCTTCAGGTTCTTGGTCGAAAACTTGTTCTTCGATTTTTGTGAAAACTTTGGTCACTGCAGGATTCTGGAACGTTGAAGGCGAGTAGTGGATTCGCAGTTTACTCATCATCTTAGCCATCGCTGAGACAATATCATCATCCAAAACTGGAGACTCGTTGAAAAGTTCTGACAAATCGCGAGCATCTTCAGCGAACGGAATGAACTCCAATCGGAATCCGTCGAAGCGAACAACTTCGCCTTCCTTGTTGACGGTCTCTTTTTGCGGCACCAAAGCAACTAAACGTGGATAAGACTTGAGTCGCATGGTGAACAGACAAATGATAACTTTTCCGTCGTTCAAGCATCGTTCCCACAACGTACGGAACAAAACTGACGAATTTTTGACTAGAGTCTCGATCGGATACAGGAAATATGGTGACTTGACATGGTTGAGTGCGTTGAGAACACTTGATGGCTTGAATCCCAGCACTTTTATCTTTGGGTTCATGATTTGCTTGATCTCGTAGGCTTCCAGTGGAGTGAACTGGATTTTTTCGCCTCCGCAATACTGATACTTGATGGTTTTGGCCGGCTCCAACTTCTCTGTGTAGTCGAAGCCACTTTCCAAGTTTACAAGGCCTTCAATGTCATCCGGCAGAGTTCCGTACTTGTAAGAGCGCTTCGAGATGATCTGTTCGTTGGTGTCACGGGCAATCATCACTGGCTTCGGAATGGCCGCTTTGCTTGTAATTGAATAAACTCCAACACCGAACTTTGCATTTTCGGAAAGCTCGACCAGCAAGTGCGCCACGGTTCGGTTCTTGAATCCACGTCTGAACAACCGCTTGCTCAAGATGGAATCAGTAATTGTCACCGCAGGGAACTGGAAATCAACAGGATCTTCCTCCAGCAACTGACAAATTAGCTCTTTGAAGAACAGTTCATCGTTGAAATCTTTTTTCATCGGAAAGAACTGAATGTCGAGACGGAGCTGCTGAAGATCCTTCGCTTTCTGGAATGCTTGCAAGAAGTCATTGGACCCGACCTTGTGCGGAAGGTCTTCATCGGTGAACCACAACAGCTGAGAGATCCTGAACTGCTTTCCACTACTCGACAGCATCGATGAGCAGAGCCACAGAATGTCGGAAACTTTGGCGGCGGTGACTGCGTGACCAAACTTGTTCTCAAAGTCCATCAAATCGTCAGACTGGTTCAGATTCTTCACAAACTGGATGCTTTCGGATTCGATTTGCTTCATTGGAATCAGAACTGCGCAACCTTTCGGAACCACCAGAGGATTTTCTATCACAAAGATTCCATCAGGATCCGGTGACTTCTCAGTGTTGTACAAGATAACGCCGAGCTGGAAGTCGATTAAAACGTCAATTGGATGTTGTCGTCTATTTTAACGAGAGTAACTCACTGAATCCTTGCTGGTTTGAACGATTTTGTTGAGCATAAGGTTCTCCAACACCTTCAAGGCCGTCAGGAAGTTCGAAGATCCATCCTCGTCCGGCGCCAACATTGTTTTCGCGCAATCAATGATCACGATCGACGCGTCGCGAGCTCCTGTGCGCGCGAACTCTTGTTCTTCGTCGTCTGAGTTGTAATCTCGGTTGAAAGAGAAGCTTGATGACATTTTTACACACTGACAGCGATTATTTACGATATAAACAAGAATTTCTTTGCTTTGCCGCCTTTCGATTTCTTGTGAAATTCATTCCGGAGACTCGAAGTTTCGCACCCCTCAAAAAATAATTTTATTGTTCTTGAAATAAAAGTGATCACCTTAAAAACAAGTGTAAACGCGTCAAACCGCTACAAATTTGTGAAATCACTTTCAAAACAACAGAGCAGGTCAATCCAAGCCTTAACATCATTCGGAGCGCTCTAAATTCCAGCAGAAAATCTAATCAAAAGTTCGCAATGAGCATTTTGCCGAAACTTTCCCGAGCTGCTCGAGCTACGACTGACTTGGACACTAAACGAAGCTTCAACAAACAGAAGCCTGCTGACCAAAGCAACAACGAAAGGTGAGCTCTCGTCGACACTGTCGTCACACGCTAAATGAATTCTCATTTTTAGGGCTTCCGAGAGGTCAACATGGCCTGATGTCAAGAAATTCGTTCTCCGGAGCATCGAGGACAAGACTGCTGCGTCAGAAGTTGAAAAAAGCCTCCACCAATTGTGGGTGATATCTAAAGAACTCACCAGCTGTGAGGAGTCAACGCAACTTATTGATGACTTGTCAATATTTTTGCTTCGCACTTTTCTCAACCAAACCCATGTTCTGAACAAGCACACAGCGCAGATGAAGACTTTCTTCGGCGAAGTCTCTAAAAAGCAGTCGAACAACATTCTCCAGCTTGTGTCAACAGTGTCTAAAAACCTTCCGAGTGATGCCGTCGAGAAACTCCAGCGGCTTATCTCAGAAGACTATGAAGAAGAGGTGAAGCCGGCTTTTGGAGCATCAATCAAGTTTGTTTCGTCTTCGGATTATTCTCAAGACACCAGCTTCCTTCACGATTTCGCAAGTGTCAATCCAATTGAGACAAACGAGGTCATCGACGCTTTCTCGATGAAGTACGAGCACAAGACTAAAAATTCGGGGGAGACTAGAACTAAGCATGACCGTGCATGGCTGACGCAACGAGTGAGTCCCGATGTGCTTGAGCCGTTGATCGCAACCCTCAAATCGTCACGATCTAACGATGAACTTCAAAACGAGTTATTCGAGCTAATGGGGTTTGACAAGTTTGAGATCATCGAAGAGATTCTAGTGAACCGCAAGACGATCATCAAGCAACTAGACACAGTTGAAAAGAAAGAACAAGTCGTCGATCATATTTCCAAGAAGCAGAAGGAGGACATCCAGAAACCAGCACCGGGTTTCTTGATGCCGGTGCTTGTGCAATCAGAAAAGGAGAAAGAATTGACTAAACTCGCACGCAAGGACGAGAAAAAGCTGAAAAGCGTTAAAAACAGTGGCGTTGACGATGATGACGAGGAACTTACTATCGCGAAGCTTAGAATGAGTCAAACAAACTCGTTCCTTCAGGTTGCACAACGAGCCCCAGTCATAGTTGAGAAAAGTGCAGCGTGGATTTATAAAGCGGCTGCAAAGGCCACCCCAAACTACCCTTACGTCTTCGACTCCAGCAAAACTGCGAAGGCCCACATCGGATTTATGACCAGCAGCAAAATTCTTCTGCCCGAAGACACAACGCGTAAAGACACTCAAATGTACGAAGAAGTCACGATTCCAGCTAAAGACGTTGGTCATGAGTTGACAGTCGGCAATCAACGCATTCAAATCGACTCTCTTGATGAAATTGGCAAGATCGCATTCAAGGGCACCAAAGAGCTCAACAGAATCCAGACGATCGTCTATCCAACTGCCTACCACACCAACGAAAACCTTCTGATCTGCGCACCAACCGGTGCCGGTAAAACAAACGTTGCTATGTTGGCAATCATCAACGCGATCCGAGCTCATACCGACCAGGGCGTCATCCACCGCGATCAGTTCAAGATTGTTTACGTCGCTCCGATGAAGGCGCTCGCAGCTGAAATGACTGACAATTTCGGCAAGAAACTGAAACCCCTGGGACTATCTGTGAGAGAACTCACAGGTGACATGCAATTGACTAAGACTGAAATGCTTGCAACGCAAATGCTGGTGACGACACCAGAGAAATGGGACGTTGTGACTAGAAAAGGTGCTGGCGATGCTTCAATGATAAGCATGGTGAAGCTGCTGATCATCGATGAAGTTCACTTATTGCACGGCGAACGCGGCCCGGTCGTCGAAGCTCTTGTGGCGAGAACGCTTCGGCTTGTTGAGTCGTCGCAATCGATGATTAGAATCGTTGGCTTATCAGCCACACTGCCAAACTACATAGACGTCGCTCGCTTCCTTCGAGTCAACCCAGCAATCGGACTTTTCTTCTTTGACTCTCGGTTCCGTCCAATTCCACTGTCACAGCAGTTCATCGGTGTCAAGTCGTTGAAGACAATGCAGGCGATGTCTGACATGAACACGATTTGCTACGATAAGTGTCTGGAACAGTTGCGGAACGGCAAACAAGTGATGGTTTTTGTGCACGCTAGAAATGCGACGACACGAACAGCGATGGTGCTTCGGGAAATGGCCCAATCTAAAGGTCACACTCAGATTTTCAGCTGTGAAAAAAGTTTGGAGTTCGCAAATGCCATGAGAACGATGGGCAAGAGTCGCAATAAGCAACTGAACGACTTGTTCTTGAGTGGTTTCGGGTTTCATCACGCGGGAATGCTGCGCCAAGACCGAAACTTGGTTGAAAAATACTTCGCCGATGGGTTGATCAAAGTTCTCGTCTGCACTGCCACCCTTGCCTGGGGTGTCAACTTACCTGCACACGCTGTCATCATCAAGGGTACAGAAATCTACGACTCCAAGCACGGATCTTTCGTCGACATTGGCATTCTCGACGTTTTGCAGATCTTCGGTCGTGCTGGTCGTCCGCAGTTCGACAAAAGTGGTCTCGGAATTATCATAACAAACCACGACAAGCTTAATCACTACTTGTCACTGCTCACAAATCAGTTCCCGATTGAGTCCAACTTCATTCAGTGTCTTGCTGACAACTTGAACGCTGAAGTCGCCCTGGGAACGATCTCAAACATTCAAGAAGCCATCGAGTGGTTGAGTTACACGTATCTTTTTGTCCGAATGCGAATAAATCCGCAGGTCTACGGTCTCAACTACTCGGACGTTGAAGAAGATCCAAGTTTAGATTCTAAACGGCGACAGCTGATCCACACTTGCGCAATGGCTTTGGACAAAGCGAGAATGGTTCGGTACAACGAAAGAACCGGCGACTTGAACATAACAGACTTGGGACGCACCGCAAGTCACTTCTACATAAAGTATGACACCGTCGAAGTCTTCAATGAACTGTTGAAGCCGGTAATGAACGAATCAGAGGTTCTGAACATGATGGCGAACGCTCAAGAGTTCCAGCAGTTAAAAGTTCGTGACGAAGAGATGGATGAGCTTGACGATCTCAATCGCGACAGTTGTGAAGTGGCGGTCAAGGGTGGAAGCGAGAACCTCAACGGAAAAGTCAACATTCTCATGCAGACTTATCTGTCTCGTGGGCTTGTAAAGTCGTTCTCGCTTATCAGTGACATGAGCTACATCAATCAAAATGCCGTGAGAATCGCACGTGCTTTGTTTCAAATCATCTTGCGCAACAACAATCCAATATTGGCTGGTCGTCTGCTGACGATGTCGAAGATGTTCGAGCGCCAAATGTGGGACTGGATGACTCCAATGCGACAGTTCTCGATGATTCCGTTTGATGTCATCGAGAAAATCGAAGATCGAGGCTTGAGTGTTCACGCCTTGCGAGAAATGAGTTCTCGAGAAGTTTCCGACATGGTTCGTAATCACAAATACGGCGACATGGTGAAGCGATTTGCAAACGAATTTCCTTTGCTGAACATCGAAGCTGTGTTGCAGCCAATTACGAGAACTGTGCTGAGAATCAGAATTTCAATCGCAGCCGATTTCAAGTGAGTTTTTATTCAACTTAATTTGAATTCTTTTCATTACCCTTTAAATTCTTTAATAGATGGAACGACAAAGTTCACGGAAAACACGCTGAATCGTTCTGGATTTGGATTGAAGACCCTGAGAACAATTTCATCTACCACTCTGAGTACTTCCAAATCACCAGAAAGCAAGTTTTGACGAATGAACCCCAAGAACTGGTCATGACAATCCCGTTGAAGGATCCATTGCCACCGCAGTACTACATCCGTGCCATCAGCGACACTTGGCTGGGATCGAGCAATTGTGAAGCCTTGAGTTTCAAGCATTTGATCCTGCCCGAGCTCCACCCACCGCACACTGAGCTGCTTCCGCTTCATCCACTGCCGTTGAAGGTTCTGCAAGAGCCCAAATTCGAGGCGCTGTACAACTTCACACATTTCAATCCGATTCAAACTCAAATTTTCCACTGCTTATATCACACCGACTCAAATGTGTTGCTCGGTGCACCAACCGGCTCAGGGAAGACAATCGCTGCTGAAGTGGCAATGTTCAGAGTATTCAAGCAGTATCCAAAAGGCAAGATTGTCTACATTGCACCGCTGAAGGCTTTAGTCAAGGAGAGAATGAACGACTGGAAAGTTCGCATTGAAGAAAAGTTAGGAAAAACTGTCGTGGAGTTGACTGGTGACGTCACACCTGATGCAAACGCGATCCGCAACTCTCAAGTCATTGTCACAACACCCGAGAAGTGGGACGGAATTTCAAGATCTTGGCAGACCCGCGAGTACGTTCGTGACGTTGCTTTGATTGTCATCGACGAGATTCACTTGCTGGGTGAAGATCGTGGACCAGTTCTTGAAGTCATCGTTTCAAGAACAAACTTCATCAGCTCACACACAACAAGGAAGATCAGAATTGTTGGCTTGTCAACAGCATTGGCAAACGCAAAGGACCTTGCAAATTGGCTTGGAATCGGACAGATGGGACTTTACAACTTCAAGCCGTCCGTTCGACCAGTTCCACTGTCGGTTCACATCAGCGGATTTCCTGGCAAGCACTACTGCCCACGAATGGCAACGATGAACCGCCCAGCTTTCCAAGCGATTCGTCAGTATTCACCGTGCACGCCGACCCTGATCTTCGTGTCGTCGAGAAGACAAACTCGATTAACCGCACTCGACCTGATTGCGTTCTTAGCTGGCGAAGACAACCCGAAGCAGTTCATGCATCTTCCAGAAGAAGAACTTGATCAGATTCTAATGGGAATCAAAGACAGCAACTTGAAGCTGACGCTCGCGTTTGGCATCGGCATGCATCACGCTGGCTTGCAAGAGAAGGACCGAAAAGTCTGCGAAGAACTTTTCTTGAACCGCAAAATTCAAATTTTAATTGCGACTTCGACTCTTGCATGGGGCGTCAACTTGCCTGCACATTTAGTCATCGTCAAGGGAACTGAATTCTACGACAAGAAGTTAAATCGTTACGTCGACATGCCAATCACCGATGTTATGCAGATGATGGGACGTGCTGGTCGACCTCAATTCGGCAACGAGGGAATCGCATGCGTGTTTGTGCACGACGTGAAGAAGAATTTCTACAAAAAGTTCCTTTACGATCCTTTCCCTGTCGAGTCAAGCCTATTAGCTGTTCTTCCCGATCACATCAATGCTGAAGTCGTCGCTGGAACTGTAACGACCAAGCAAGGCATCCTCGATTACTTGACGTGGACTTATTTCTTCCGGAGATTGTTGCGCAATCCGAGTTACTACAACATGGAAGGTGTTGAGACGGACGACGTCAATAAATTCTTGTCGCAGCTGATCCAAGGAGTGTTGGACATTCTGCAAGCTGCTGGATGCATTGAGTTTGATGACGACGAGAGAACAATTTATGCGACTAGGTGAGTTGATCTAAAGAATTTTCCAGCTCGGCAACTAAATTTCCTTCCACAGCATGGGAAGAATCTCTTCGTACTACTATCTCAGTCACCAGAGCATGCGTCACTTCGCTGACACTTTGGGTTATTCGTCGAATGGCGAAGACGTTTTGAGAATAATGTGTGATGCCTACGAGTTTGCTGAACAGCCGGTTCGTCATAACGAAGACAAATACAACGAGTAAGTTCGGAAAAACCTTAAAACTCAAGGTCATCAACCGTATTTTCCATTCACAGAGAACTTGGCAAGATGTGCAGACTGAAGGTCGATCCAACCAGCTACGACAACCCGCACACGAAGACGTTCCTTTTAATGCAAGCACATTTTTCACATCTCCCTCTACCAAACACCGATTTCGGAACAGACACCAAGTCAGTGCTAGATCAGTCTATTCGAATTTTGCAAGCCATGATTGACGTGGTTGCTGAGAACGGATGGCTGGCGACAACCCTTCGAGTTCAAATGTTGATGCAATGCGTGATGCAAGCGAGATGGCATGACGATCCAGTGGCGATGTGTCTGCCGTTCGTCGATGAACATAACTGCTATGTTTTCGACGACATCAAAATTGAGTGAGTTCTTGAATATTTAATGTCAAGTCAAGATATTAAATTTAAAATTATTCTTTTAGTTATCCCGTTCTGACACTTCCGTTGCTCAAGGAAAAGTGCCTTAAAAGCTATGAATCCATAGCCGGCCCGCTTCGCAAAGAATTCAACGAGCCTGAAATCGAGCAAATCGTCAGAGTCATCAAAGACTTACCGACGGTCAACCTTGAAATCGTCTTGCAAGGTCCTTACAAAGGCGAAGATCAAGCCAACCGAGTTGTGAAGCAGCCGTGCGACCGAAAGATCTGGCACGAAGTCCATGTCGATGAAGAGTACACGTTTATGGTCAACTTGCAGCGACTGGGTCAGAAAACTTCCAAACACATCTACTGCCGCTTCCCCAAACCGAAAGACGAAGGCTGGTTCCTGACTTTGGGCAACCAAGAGAACGGCGAACTGTTAGCACTCAAACGAGCGTCTTACAAACACAACCGCAGCTCGCATCCGCTTATCTTCCACACACCGTCTCAACTCGGACGAGTCATCTACACGATCTACTTCATCTCCGACGGCTACATCGGTTTGGATCAACAGTACAATATTCAGCTCGACGTCATTGGCGACAAAAAGCCGATGCATGACGAAGGCAACAACTATTCCATGCACAAGTAAAAGGATTCAAATGCTGTGATGTGTGAACTAGAACTTTTTATTATCCAAGTAAACTTGCAAAGATAAATTAAATTGATTTCTTTTCAATCAAGCTTTGCACAATCTTGTCGAGCTTTTCGCTGAACGCCTCGAACGAAAATCGCTGTTGCACTCGTTTTCGACCCATTTCACCCATTTTTTCGCCAAGTTTTGCATCTTTAATGATGACAGAAGCGGCATCTGCGAACTCTTGCGGGTCGGACTCGCAAAGAAAGCCGGTTTGCTCGTGCACAATTGTCTCAGTCGGGCCACCGCTGTTGACTGCGATCACTGGACGTGACAAATACATCGCTTCGAGCGGAACGATTCCAAAGTGTTCGTTAGTCGGCGTGTAGAACAAAACTTTGCATCGGTTGAGCAGCTGAACTTTGATTTCGTCTGAGGGTGATCGAAGGAACGTGACTTTGTCTTTGAGATCCAAGTTTTCAGCAATGACACTCAATTCATCGTAGTGCTCCAGGTTTTCCAAGTTCCTCGAGTCGTAGCCACCGGCAAGCACTAAATGCAGTCGATACTGATTTGAAATCTTCTCGAGCAGCTTGAATGCTTTCAAAGCTAACGGAAGGTTCTTCTTGCGCTCGTAGCGGTTGATCGACAACAGGACTGTTGCATTGTCGGGAATATCTTGAATAGTAGTCTTTGTAGCCACTTCCTGGTCGAACGACTTCGTGACCAGCGATGGGTAAAGAACATCCGGCGTGACGTTGAGAGTCTTGAAGGTTTCGCTGAAAACTCGGCTTGTGAACTTGCTGTTTACCAGCACTCCGTCAGCAGCGCCTGTCGTCTTCTCTTCGAGATAGTTGAGCGGCAATCTATAAATGGACTTCAGGAACCCACCGGGCTTGGTTAGCAGCTGGTCGGGAAAGTGGCAATAGAAGAGAATCTTTGGCGAACACTTTGCGTACTTCAGGATGGGAATTCCGAGCGATATGAGATCACAAAAGATAACGTCGATAGGTTCTTCTTTGGACTGGAACAGGACCACATAGAAAGCAGCGTATACCATGCGAAAGTAAGCACAGAAAGCGTAGAAGCGTCCAAATATGCTTCTCGGCAGCCAATCCCCGACAACTCTGACACGCAAAGTTCCGTTTCGTGTTTCCTCAAAGCAGTGGGTTGGGTCGTGATGGTTCGTCAGGAAACTCACGGAATGTCCTCGATTCTGAAGAGCCAGTGCGGCATCGACGACGAGTCTCTCTGCGCCTCCAATCCCCAAGTCGGGGTGCAGAAACAGCAATCGCATGATTGAGTGATTTTTCCGACGTGGCTAATTTAATTGATGACTGCAGGTCCTTGCAGTAAGTCCTTGATTTATAGATGCGCGAGTAGTGTCTTGAATATCTCGAGAATGAAATGACTTGAAACTCCCCTTAATTATCACGAAACTAATAAAACTTCCTTCAGAGAAGGTAACAAAAAAGATAAACAAAAAAGTCTCCGCGATTAAATTCTCCGAATCGCGACGACGAATCTGAGTTCAAATGTCTCTTCACAGATGACGCTAGCAGTCAGTGCAGGTGTGAGTTCCGAAGCGATTGGCGATTGCACAATTTGTTGCGAAATCAGAGAACAATTGGGAAACTCGCCCAAAATGCGGACGCTGTCACTTGGTGGCTTGCATGCTTGCGTAAAGAAAACAATAAGACAAATTGTGCTTGAGTTGCTTTCTGCTATAAAATTTGAATGTCGTTCCGTCTTGCATTTCCACGTTCTCAGCAGGATTTAATAGACTTTATTCGTTCTTAGCAGCAATTTGGTCAGTTCTTTTTCATCGGTTGTGCGGGAAACACTTGAAATTAATTAATCTAGTTAGTCACTTAAGTTAGTGAAAAAATAATGGTAAAAAGTTTAAATTGAAAGTTCAGTGCAAGTTTGTTAAAAAAAAATATTAAAATTTACAGATGATGAAAGTGATTCTTTCGCTTTTTGTGTTCGCCTTTTTTGTAAAGGTTGAATCGCAAGAAAATATTCTGCCAGTGATTACCTTCGACATGAACGAGTTCATGGCACATCAGCAAATGCAGGCAAGACAACATGAACGAGAAATGGCAATTCCACCACCAGCACATCAGATGCCAATGGCTTTGCCACCTCCAGAACACCCAATGCACCGTGAAATGCATACACAAGAAATGCACCGACAAATGCAAGCAGCTGAAGAACATAATCGTCAAATGCACCGACAAATGCAAGCAGATGAAGAACATAATCGTCAAATGCACACACAAGAAATGCACCGTCAAATGATGGAGGCTGAAGAACAGCACCGTCAGATGCACGCACAAACTCAAGGCCGCGATGCTGAAGCCAATGAACCCATCGTCGGATCTCCATTCGGATTAAACCCATTTGACCCACTTGGTCTAAAAAATCCTTTCGGTTTATTGTCACCTCTTCGCTTCAATCCACTCCGTGCAAGCGGTCTTAAGACTGGCAACATCGGTGGTCTTGGTGGACTCAACTTCTTCAACTCACATATTCTCGGTGCTGCTAACCCCAACGCTGAAGAAACTCAATTATCAGCTCCACATCAAGCTATGCAAGGGCCCACACACGCCCGTCACTTCGATGACTTAGCCGCTCCCATGCCTTTCGGAATGGATCAATTCCCACCTCAGCACTACCAAATGGAACAGCAGCTCGCTCAACTCCAGCCGCAACAGCAAATGGACCCACAGGTAGGCGCTCCAAACCCAAACCAAGACTTCTGGAAAGGCTGGATTTGGTTTGCCAACGAAAACGGTGACTCTCAACTTGGCGCTGCCGGCCCAAGAGCAGAACAACCATTGATTGTACAACCCACTCAGTTCCAGGATCAGCCAATCGGACCACCAGCGCATTTGCAAGCAACCGACGTCGAACGAGCTGAAGACGGTGCCAGACATTGGTGGGGCAAAGGATACTCGAAGGGACATGATAAGGGATACAATAGCTACGAGTAAGATAACTTTAATTTTTCTTTCCTTAAGTGTGTAGTGAAATTATATTTTTTTATATTAGCAACGGATATGACAGCTACGACAAGGGGTGAGTTGAATTGGTGAAGCGTCAATCAAAATATATTTTCATGGTTTGCCACAAATTATTTCGCAGGTACTCAAAGGGCAAGGGCTATTCCAAGGGCCACGACAAGGGATACAGCAACGAAGGGTGAGAGATTGCAAACTTAATTCTTTGACTTTCTGGTTGCTGACAATTTTATGATTTATTATTAGATACGGAGGCTATGGTGGCAACAGCTATGACAACAAAGGGTAAACTCTAATAAATCTCCTCGATTAACTAGTTTTAATTTATTTTAATCTCTAGATACGGAGGTGGATACGATAACAAAGGGTAAGCATTAGGAAACTTTTAAAATCACTGAAAATCGAAAATATCTGTTTATCAGATACGGCGGTGGCAGTTATGGTGGAAACAATGGGTAATTTCCAATAATTTTCATTCGTTTCTTTGTTTTTTATGTGAAATAATTGACTATAGATACGGAGGGAACAGCTATGGATCATCAGGATCTTACGGTGGAAGGTAAAATGAACTTTTCTAATTGATTTTTATCGGATTTTAATCGTTGCTTTCAATCTCTCAGCTATGGTGGTGGAGACAGCTACGGTAAAGGGTAAGAAAATTGATTTAAACCAAATTGAACAAACTGTAAGACAACTTGTACGTTTATCAGATATGGAAGCTACAATTCTTATGGTGGCGGATCATACGGCGGGTAAGTTAAAATCTTACAAGTAAAGTTAAACAAATAAATGATTTTTTAACATTCACAGATACCGCCAAAACGAAGCCGAAGTTCCCAAATCACCAATGGTGAACAATGTTGCAGCTGGTGCTCCAGTTTCTCAGGTAGGTAAGAATTTTCTGTTTGTTAAAACCAAATTCATTACAAAGATTTAACGAATTCATTTCCTTCAAAGTGCACACTCATGCAGTGACCGAGAACTTTTCAACGACAACTCCCGCAAGCACCACCACGACAACAACTTTAAAGCCAATTCGATGTGAACTCACTAAGAAACCTGTTGTAAAACCTGAAGAAAAGCCAGAAGAAAAGTCAAACGAAGTTTCTGACGACAAAGCAAAGGTCAAACGTCGCCGCAGAGACGCGAAGTTTTTGCCTTTGCCCAAGTTTAATATGTGCCTTCATGATTTGTTCAAAACCGATCCAACGTTATACCGATCAAAGTTGAATCTTCCCGCCTTTAATTCACGACTCTTCAGTTCACCGATCTTGGGATCTGCAGCACCAATTGTTGACAGCAGCCTTGACGGCCCTGTTGTCGGTGCCCCACAACCTGATCTTTTAGAAACTGAAGAAGAACAACATCAAAGGTATGAACCTGAAAATCAGGAAGTGTCCGTCCCTTTGATTTCAGAAGACAACCAAGCTGAAGAAGCTGTGGTTGGAAGTCCGACTGCTGAAATTGAACCATCACATGAAGTTGCGTCTTCTCCTGGAGAAACTGTTGGCTCTCCCCAAGATGAAATGGTTGGTTCAACTCACGATGAAGTTGTTGGTTCAACTCACGACGGTCCTTGCTACGAGCCGCCACACGCCAAACGAAGTCTTTTCAATGGGAAAAACGGTTTAAGCTTTCTCCAACGACTAAAGTCCGAAAATCTTTTGCATGGTAAGCCGATAATCAGCCTTGAAAGTGTCGAAAGCATTCATAAAATGTCAAACGACGATGTCGACTCGAGTCAATCTGAATCTACGGTCCAACAACATAAAGACACGTCTCTTAAAAATGATTTACCCCAGATGGCAGTTCCCCGATACGACAGTTCTGTTTACAACGCTGCTGACTACCTTCCTTCTTACGAATATTTCCCCAAAAATCCTACCACCTTTTACCAGCCTGATCGAACCCAGCTCCATCCCAACGAAGTTTATCAACAAGACATTGTCATTGGACCGTCTTCCTTCAAGTCTGATCCAATTTACAACCCTTCAAATCCACCAATCGCTGAAATTCCACTCGACAAACTGAATCAACTTGAAGCCCTAAAGAGTCAGGTTCACAAGAACCTGAACGAACTCGCCCTCCCGAAGACAACTTCAGCTCCTCAAGGCTGTCGTTGTGAACCTGAACAGTTCAATCAACTTCTTTACCACATGCAGGCCAGCTACTCTCAGTTTCAAAACAGCATGAATCAGCTTTTTGAGACTTTCAGTTCTCAGGCGAACTGTGGCGGCAAAACATCTGACTCATCAGTTTCGCCTTCACAGTCAAGCTTTGACTACAAAACGGATTGTGCTGACAAAAATAACGTCAACGCTGATCCAATTCTTTACGGACTCTGTAAAAATGCTTTTGCTGAAGACAGTTTGAACCCGTCGACAGGTTACTACGAGCCACCAGGCGCCAACATCAAAACCGGAGGCTTCAATAATCAGTTTCTAAGCTACGCTGACTACGTTAAAATGATGCAAAATGTGAACGCCAATTCTGGCACTGTCTTCAGCAGGTCTGACGACATCCAAGATTTTCAGGTGCATCATCCACTTACCTATGCCGACCACACTGAGACCATGGTGAAGAACCTAAAAACTTACATGAATTCACTGCCTGAAGAAGTTCCTGAAGAACATTCAGCTGTCGAAGAAGTTACACAACAGCCAACGGTCCCGAAACTTCTAGGCTTTAAAGACTTAAAGTTTAACCGCTTGTCAGAAAAAATCTTTGGCATTCCCACCAATGATTAATTGTAATCAATATCGAATAACTTAGCAAATAAACTTTTCAATTAAACTTAATTTTATTGCAACTCCACTTCGACTAATACCAGCTTCAACTCTCGTCTCTTCCACAGCACAGATGACAACCATTACGAAATGAACGAAATGAACCACAATGACGAAATGACGACCGACGCTACACCAAAAGGAACTCGACAACCTGTTTTTCATCGAATCGTCAAACCATACTTGGGCAGTCATGACAGACTTTGGGACAAACGTAACATGATGGGCTCGTTGATGGCACCGATTGAAGACATCTATTTAGGATTATTGCCAACAAATCCAGACGAAGCAATCGATTTCCACGACCAGATCTTCTTCAACCGGCCAATCATTACTTAATTTAACTTTTCTTCTCGTTTTTCATCATATTTGTTTATTGATTTGCATTCGATTCATTTTTTATACCGAACTTTTTTATTTTTTTAAATAAATTAAACACAATTTTGTAGCAGAAATTGCAAAACTTCGTTTCATTGACCTTAAAAGTAAAATTCGAAGTTGATTTTTTGTTTTTCGTGCGTCATCGGAAACTTGCTTGATAGCTTCAGCGAAAAAATCCACGATTTCAAAACAGAAGACTTGAGAATTCACGATAACCTTGTCGAACAGTATCAGCTGCTGCAGCGCCAGGTGCCGCATTTTGGATTAGCTGTGCAACACTTTGCAGAGAATCACCGAGCGAACCGAACACTTGTTGTGGATTTACGCTTGTGACCTGGAAAATAAGATTTTGTTAAACATTTCTAGAGTGTTTACGGTAAACTTTGTCATCAATACAAAAATGAACTCAGGTTGAATTTTTGATGCAAGTTTGTCACTAAAATTAAGCTGTAACTACTGATCAGAAAATACTTACAAATTCTGAAAGTTTGTCCAAGACAGTTCCCCAAAATCCATTTCCCTGTCCACTGACATTATCGTTCGATCCTGATTGTCCTGAGTTTTGAGGTCGATTGTAGTTCCCAATATTTCCGAACAGTGGTGGTCTGTTAATGATGACTGTTTGTGGATAATTTCCAGTGCCTTGATAAACGCCTGTCGGTGCCAAAGGCCCTGGAAGTCCACTAGCCAACCCACCGAGATCGCTGCCAAAGTCCAGCAAGCCACCTTGGCCGAAGATTCCTAGTGGACCCGTCGAACTGCCGCCAATTCCTGAGTCAAACAGTCCACCTCCACCTGGCCGATTCCCAAACAATCCTCCACCTTGCGGTCGATTTCCGAATAATCCACTCTGTGGTTTTTGGCCGTAGCTGACAGGTATGCACGGATAACCACCATAAGACTGGTACTGTGTTTGACCTGGGTTTTGATAATCGTATTGCGAATTGGGATCGAAGATCGGCTTCGAGTTGTCGTATTGCGGTTTCACGTTGTCGTTGTAGTTTGGGGCGTAATAGCCAGGCTGGTAATCTCCGTAGCTTGGAAAACCGCCACCGCCTAAAGCTTGGTAAAGGCCATACAGCGCGAGAGTTTTCCCATCACCGGAATCACCCGCTTGCCGTTTAATTCGATTTGAAAACAGCTGTGATCCAAGAGACTGGATTGGAATACACGGACGCTTCACACGGCGTTTCTTCTTCTTCTCGTCCAACAGAAAATTGTTGTTTAGAACAACGCTCGGCTGAGTTTGGTGATTTTGAGGGTTTTGCAAGTGTTGCTGGTTTTGTTGATAGTGAAAATTGCTCGAATTCGGTGGCACAGGCTTATCGGCTTGTTGATCATCGTAATCGTCGTCGCTTGAGCTGTAATCCACTGAAGCGTCTTGAAGATGATGCGGCGGCAAGCGATTAAAATACGAATTGGGTTTGCGTGCCGAAGTGTCGTCGTAATAGTCCTGATTTGAGTTGTGCCCATAGTTGAACGATGGATTGTAATTGTAATTGTTATCGACGGGCACTGATATCGGTGCTGAGATAATAGTTCTTATGCACAACATGAAAGTTAATGTCTTCAAATTCTCCATCATTATGCTTCACTACGTCTTCATGTTCTCACAAATTTATTTCTTTTTTCAGTTTTCTTTTATCGGAAACTCAGATTTCAGTCCATTTTGTGCAACAATTGTAAACGAAACTATTTGTGCGTCTTTCTTTTACAACCACTCGAGATTAATTTCACCAGCCGACTGAATCAAAACCAAAAATCATCATTAACTTTTCTTAAGCTCAAGCGCGCCAAAATCCAAGCTACTCCCCTTGTTAGCAATCATGCATCTTTCTCCAACACACGGTGGCGCGCAACAAATTTACAGGAAAGAAAGAAACAAGAAACCCTCTTCGGCGCGATCCGTTCAAGTCGGTTTAAAACGAAAGTGAAATTACCAAAGTGTGACTTCATCAGCTGAAATAAAGTAAAAATTGTGGGAGATATTCAACACAAACGGCTAAAATAGGCTTGGGATTTATTTCTTTTCTTGCTAAAGGGTCGTTCACAGGCCCCGTCACGCTTGAACAATGATGAACGATTGAAAAACGTTTGATGATAAAGAAAAATTTGCGTTAAAATTCACATAAAGTGTAAGTTTATTGAAGCGATTTCGAAGTTGAAGTTTGCAAATTGGTTTACATTATTGAATAGTTTGTTAATTTTTTAACTGATGTTCGTGCTAAAACGGGAGCTTTGAGGTTACCACTTAAAATTTTGAGGTTAGAACTCAATGAAAGCGAGAATATCTTGAACATGACCGTTGCACGCATGTAAACAATCGCTATTTATTTAAATATACTTGCTTGATTATTGCGAGATGACTTTGCTAAGACATATTTGCGACATCACTTGCTCACATCCCCAATTTTTAATTTCTTGCGAAAAAATCGCCAAAAAGCCGTCAAAAAGACTTCATTATGTAACAGTCAACCGTAAAACTAATTTTTATTCCATTTCTTTTTTTGACATAGACTCTAACGTGGGAGATCTTCTTCTGTAAACTGTGTTACATTTGTTTATTTGTTTTCCAAATTTTTCGTAGTGTGCTTGGCTGTAGCAGCGTTTTGCTAAATTAACTTTTCGCTGTTTTGAATTTTTTCTCGCCGTTCTTGCCAAGCATGAGTTTCCCGTTTAATTCAATACTTTGGATCGCCACGAAAGACGATATCAAGAATGCCGTTCTCAGAGAGAAGGTTCTGCCCAAATTGGGGCCGATCACAGATCGCTTCTACGCCCACAGACTTATTGGAAATTTACTTTGCCGCTACATCGTTCTGTGCAACAATTTGTCTGAACTTTACGACCAGACACTTCAAGTGCAGAAGCGACCGTTGATCGAGGGGATTTTGATCTCGTGCACCAAACGCTACTTGGAGTTTCAGACGCAAATGAAGAAAATCGAGATGAGTGAATTTTCGTATCTGGACGACGCTTTGGTTGAACTCAAGTTGGCACCGCAAAACATCGAATTTCTTCGCCCGTTTTACTTTCCACGAAAGCGAAGTGTCGAAGCTCAGCAGATTGTCGATGAGATCCCGACAGCAGTTCGCAAGTTTGAATTTAAAGAAGCCCCGAAGGGATTGGACAAGTTCAAGATCGTTTTGACGCCAGAACAACTTGAAGCCAAAAGACAGAAGGAACAGCTCGAAAATGCTTTGAACCTGATCAAATCGCATGAAAAGGCGAAGCAAATTCGAATCCTAATTTTTAACGTGAAGCTGTTTCCCAAGATGTACAAAATAGCACCAGCTGACTGCCATGATGTTCCGTATAGCTTCATTCACAAGCCTGATCAAGCGCCACTCTTCAAGATCAAACACTCGAACTACAAAATCGATCTCTATCGTCCGGCGATGAAAAACACCACAACTTTCGCGTTTTACGAACCGCCGCTGTTTCGACTCAACAGACTTGGTCAGAAAGTCCTTGTGAAGCAGGAGCGTCATTCAATTCAGTCATCGGGAACAGCTGATGAGTCACTCAGTGACGAAATTGACTTTGATCAAATCCACGCAGAAGAAGAAATACTGAAAGCACTTGCTGAAATGGAGAAGCTGCGAACCGAATCTGCTGTGAAGATTCAAAGATCCTTCCGAAGTTATCAGTTGCGAAAGCTTATCCGTCGCCGTGAATGGAAACGAATGGAACTTTACGGTCTTGTTGAGAAGCCCGAAGATCACGCGATGCAAAAGATGAAAATCGCCAACGAAGCTTCAATGAAAAAGCGGCGCGATCGCAAAAGGGAATTCGATGAAAGATTTTTGAAAGCCGTCAATGACGAAAAGGCGCGGATTCTGAAGCTAAAGTCGGATTCGATCATGGAAGACATTAGTGACGACATTCGCCAGTGGTTCCGAGAGTTTTATGACGAAGTACAGGACTTCCACCGCTACCCAGAAGAGTTTGAAGGTGGAACGATTCTTGTGGTTCGAGGTGACACAATGACACCTGAAGAATTCCTGATCGACCAGAAGAAAACTGACGCGCAACGTGCAAAGGAAAAGGAAGAAGCAAAGAAAGCCAAGAAAGAAGCTGCCAAGAAAAAGAAGAAAGACGAAGCAAATAAGAAGAAACTTGCCGCTGCTAAATTAAAGCAGGAAAAGAAAGATGGACCGACTTGGAACTACGCAGATGAAGAATTCGTTTCAACCAATTTCGGTAGACTTTTCAAAGTTCCAAGAAAATTCCAATCTTCATGGTCTTGTTATTTCAGCGGAATTTGAGAAAAATTTTGAGAGTTATCAGCATGACTGGCAGTTTGTTGACGAGGTCGGTGACAAGAACGATGCTCCGGTATGGGATTGGGTGACGATTGACGCGTACGCTGATGTTCACAAAGAACTTCGTCTGATTGTCGACGAATTCATGCGCATCGAGCTGGAACTTTTGCGTGTTAGCTTGGCGGCTGATAAAAAAGAACCTTACGTCAACCCAAAACCGAAAAACGAAAAGAAAAAACGCAATAAAAGACCGAAGAAGGCGTCAGGTGCCCTTGAAGGACGAAGCCTTGAAGACTGCTACGATGAACTGAGAGCGTTGGAGGTTAACTTCATCAATTAATTTTTTAATTTGTTCGATTTAACGACAGATCCATGTTTTCAGGTTATTCGAAAGTATCCGAAGCGGTCCTTGAGTGATTTCATTGGCGACCAAAACTTCGCTGCACTTGAGCTGAGAATGCAAAACAAGAATCCGTGTCCGTTTTACGGAGACGTAAAAAACATTCTGCGTTCACTTTTGATTGGAATGGGACCGTTGTCACAGCTACCGAAAGTCAAATCACTTTGCATTGCTGGTCCACCGAAATGTGGCAAGAAATTCATCGTCGAAGCGCTTTGTGCTGAAATGGATGCCGTCATTTTTGATTTGAGTCCGAAGAAGGTTGCACACGTTAAAGACGTTAAGCAATTCATTACTTTAGTGATGGAAATGGCGAAACAGTTTCAGCCGGCCGTTATTTTCATAGACGGCGCACACAAACCGTTCATCACAAAGATTCCCGCCGATGAAGTGCAAGACGATCCAAAAAAGCTCGGGCCTGTGTTGATCCCAAACATCGTTAAAAAGTTGACGCAAGAAGATGCAATAATGTTAATGGGAACGACAAACGAACCTTGGAACTGCAACGCTGGTCAACTAAACAAATGCTACGAGAAAATTGTTTGTTTTCCACCCACGCTTGACTATGGCACTGCTTTGATGACTTGGAAGAAGGGACTGCAAGCCAAGAAGATTTACAATCTCGACGTTTCTTCGCTGGCCATGGCGACTAAAAAGTTTGCGATTGGTGATATTTTAGAGTGTCTTGAATGCAATGTTGATATTCGTCGGCGAATGAGGTATGATTTGTTGTTACCAAACCGTTTTCAAGGTGAAATTGGATCAATTTTCTTTGCAGACTTCCCCGGAAACCGTTGACATGCGGCGAACTTCTTGAAAGTTTGACTGAAACAAAGTGTCCACTGGAAGACAAGGTAAAGATGTGAATGATCATTGATTAGACCAATTTCACGCAATTCTTTAATCTGTCGTCTCAAATAAACATGAAACGAAGCTAATTTTCGATTCAAATTCTTTCTTCCACCAGGCCATCGACAGTTTCAATAAATTTGCCTCGAAAATCGATTCTTTCACCCAAGAACGCGCTGAAACGATGGTCCGAGTTCAAGCTCAAATTGACAAAGACAAAGCCGCCGCCGCAGCGAAGTCGAAAAAGAAAGCTTGAAATCGTTGAATTTTCTGGGTCAATAAATTTTTCGCCAGTGAACAATGAAGTCAAAGCTGTGTTAAAGAAGATGCTTTCGCTGCACTCTATTGTTCTGCGCAGGCATGAATTAACTTGAATTGCATATTGAAGCATTGCGGAATGTGATAACGACATCGATAACTCGTTGACTTTTGTTTCGCCAGGTTTTTTCGACCCAATTCGATTTGAAAACGATTTCAAAATGGCATTTAAAGAGACCAAAAAATCAATTGCACATTTAAAAGTCGCTGCATTAGTGATTTCGCAATAGCGCCCACGTGAAACTTCTTTTCCGCAGAACTGCATGCGTCACTAGCGAACCCAAATCAAATTACGAGGTGCAATATTTCGAGACCGTTTGACATTTTGTGCTGATTGCAAAAACAAAACGACAATAATTGCTTATTTTGTGCGACCCACTCGAGTGTCGGCTTAAGTACAACCTGTTGATGATAACTTGTTAAGGACTAAACTTGTAAATTAATCTGCTAATTAATTACACGTGAAAAAATCCAGTTTGTGATCATTCCACGACATTGACCTAATAATCTGCAAGAAAAAAAAACCTTAAAAGATCCGCTGATGGACAGACGTAAACTCGCGAAATGGCTTTTGTCTCGATTCTATCGAAACCGAAAGTTGAAATACTATTATTTGGCATTGGCTGTGATGCAAAGAAATGCTAAGCCACCCACAACTTGTCGCGGGAATACGCCAAATATGTCAGGTGACACGGTTGTCTTTGTGTCGGTCGATATGGAAATCAACTTAAAGATGTTGTTGACTTGATGATATCATTTAAGCTGTTTCAGGGTCTGTGTAAAGATGATTTTTTGGGTCTCATTGAACGAGATGTGTTTAAGATTGGCTTCTAAGTGGCGAATACAGGCAATTTAAAGCAATTTAAAAATGAAAAGAAAGTTCTCAAGTTGCTGCTTGAGACTCGAGACTTTTATGTCGCAAAATCTCAAGTGACTTAAGCTAAACGCCTTGTGAATTTGCTTACAGGTGTCAGATAAACCATTAAAATTTGTACAAAACACGATCAATCTTTCCAATGATTCAGCAAGCAAAGAGAAAACTTTCCATTCCACGTCCCAAACCATCTCTCTGATGCCCTGCTTCAACTCGTTCACACTAAAGCGTCGACAAATCATCATCACCGGAAACTTCAGCAAGTGTTAAATAACAATTTTGTCATTTCGCAACTGGAAAAGTTTTTCTCATTCAAATTAATCGACCTTGCTTGTTTCCATGTAATTGCTTCGGTCGCTTATGAATTATTTCAATTGTTTCACATTAACACACAAAGAACGTTGATTTCTTGGAAAATTGTTCGTTTTATTGTTTACAAAGTTTCATTATCATTAAAATCTTAGCACCTAACGTTGAATTAGTTCGCTTATGATACTGCAGAAGTGAAGAAGATAAGGAAAGAATGAACATGGATGGGATTTTGTTATTTACAACAAATTCAACGCGTCAATTTTCAACACGAACTTCAATTGACAGTAATTTGAACCTTCAGCGAAGCCTCTTTCGAAAACAGTGGAACGGCGAACTATCACATGGAACGATGGTTGTCAGTTGTTAGAACTTAAGTTAAGAACAAAAATGATTTGTTTTAGGCTTTTTATGCTGGTGACTTCAATTATTTCTCAGTGACTCCGCTATCTCTTTGGTAACGAATTCCACCTTGGCTTTGCTGATCTAAAATACCAGGTTAAGTAACCGTCGAAAAGAAATGTCAAGAGATTGTTCGGGCAGAAATTTATTTCTTGTAGTAACCGCCGTAATAATTGCTACCCCCATAGCCTGGGCGATAACCTGTTGTAGAAATGGAAAATGCTTGATTAAGTCAGGGAAATTTCACCACTTTGGATCCACTCATACTAAATGTAACGGGTTCAAGGAAGGAGTAGGGTTTGTATGGCGGTTGACAGCAGTTGTGGCAGTAAATTGGATATGGGTTCTTCGGAAGGGTTGTTTTGGAAGGGAGACTGTGCATCTGTGAATTCGCAACGTTACGTTAGTAATTAACGAACACACAATCAACAGGTTTTGGAACATTTAAATAAAAAAAGCTTTCTTGTCAAGCTTTCACAGATCGAAACTTTTTCAATTCATGAAAGCTTTCTCTGCGAAGGCTTCACATATAAAAAATAAAATTTCATCAAGTTTTACGACTTCGTACCTCCATATCCGATTTGGTTGTAGCCTCCGGGGTAGCCTAGAAATGCACGAGAAGACATTGAAAATTTGCTACAAATAAGATTTAATGTGACAAACCTCCATAACCACCAAGTCCTGACACTCCAAGCCCACCTGGTCGGTAACCTACGGAAGATTTATTTGAAATGATTGAATTTCAAGATTTTCTAGTAATTTTGTTAAGAAAAAAGTTTCATAGACAAATGGTTTGAAAAGAGAATGTTAGTGATAATGAACATTTGCGATTTGATTTGAAAGGAAACAAAAAGCTAGCTGATTTGTTTTCCGGAAAATTTTAATACCTTTTAAAGTCATTTTTGAGTTTTCATTAATTCATAGCTCATTTCAAGTAAAAGTTTAAAGATTTTTAAACAGTTGACTTTTATAAGGTTATCAAAAACTTTCCTGATTGTTCAACTCTTTTCATACCTGAATATCCACCGTATTGTTGTCCAAAACCACCGTATTGTCCTCCACCATATTGTCCGCCGCCGTATTGTCCTCCGCCGTATTGTCCCCCGCCAAGGCTGCTACCTGTGAACATAAACAAAATCTTTTCTTGAGTCCAAGTTCAAAAAAAATTCACTATGCATTTTCTGAGTTTTTAAAGTCAAATTGATTTTTAAGCTTTCTTTTGCAAAATGAAGATATTTTACCGTAGTAACCTGGTCTGTAGCCACCCCCTGAGTAACCTCCGTAGCTGCCAATCCCACCCAGTCCCCCACCGTAGCCAGAATAACCTCCTGCAATGATAAGTAATTGCATAATTTTTTACAATTTCACCACAAATTTTTCACAGCAAGTTTTTGAGATAACTTTGATGATAAACTTTTAACATGATCCTAAACAAAACCTCATTCAATAACACTTTTTAACGCAGCATTGGCTTTATTTATTGTTGAACGTCAACCCAATTAACACAATTTCTTCAATATCGCACCTTAATTTCAGGCCTTAAAGTTCAGTGATTTTACATCTACCCGCGCACGACCCTTGTTTGGCACGTGTTTATTACTGTAACATCAGTTTGTTCATCGCTCAATGTACTTCAGTCCTTCATTGGATATTGTTCATTTCAAACCACTTTTTCGGTATCGAATTATGTTCACTTCAATTTCACTCAATGGTCACATTTTTTTGATAATTTTTTTTGATGCTTTACCTGGGTATCCTCCGTAGCCGCCACCATAGGGACTTGCGTACTGGTTACCGTATCCACCACCGCCATATTGATTCCCATAACCACCCCCAAGAAGCCCGTATCCAAAGGCTGTTGCGGAAGCAGCCATCACTGCCAGCAGCACAATTGTGATCTGAAATATCCTTGAGCTTAATTTCACTTTCTCACTGAATTTGACTTGGAACTTACAAACGAACGCATCTTGATTCTCTTTTTAATAAAATATCCTTTGAAATGTTCCAACAGCAAACGTATGCAACAACACGATCTAGGAGACTGTTTGATCTCCGTGTTGTGTCTAGTTTTATATACAAACGAGTGGCGGGTTCACGCGTTGAGTGTTACAACAGAGAGCGAGAGACAAGAAAAAGATTCAAGAATGAAGCGAGACTGTTAGTGATCTTGAAAAAGTTGTTAGTATGAGTCGTCGGCTGGGACTCGATTCATGCATGGCAGGCGCTAAAAGATTTTCTGGGTGGAAATTATTCACCGAGAATAAGTTGTGTACACAGCCGTCGTATGTGAAGTATGCACAATTGAACATCCCAGCGATGCTTCACACTCGACTTAGTTTCTCGCAGATTTTTTGTCGTCGGCAGAGAAGACAACGAACCTTCTTGTTGGTGGTCTGATTGCTGGCCAAGGCTTTCGGTGCGAGACGGAAAGAGAATGGGAAAGAATTAATCTGTTTCACGACGACAAGAAGATGCCGCAGAGAATCCAAATTTACGCAATTTTGTCGCTGTGAACATCAATTACACCGTTGCAGCTTTAAACTTGAAAGCTTTATTGCTGGAACCTTGTCAAAAAATTAATCTCGGTTCAATGAACTTCAAAAAATAAAAAATAATTGCTGAGTAAATTCGTCAACTCGAAGCGCTTCGAGTTCTTGTGTGCGATGTGGAACGAATGAAAAGTTCATCAAAACCATCGAACCTGATCAAAGTGGCGGTAAAAAGCTGGAAAATTAGTTTTCAGGTGTATTCATTAGTGGGAGTGCAAAGACGCATCTGATTAGCATAACTTAAGAGTCTCGGCGTTTTGTTTTCGCTTTCATACGCATCACGCTAATGACTAATCTTTTGGAAAATTCTGAATGCTATTCCATTGTGTTGTCTTGCTCGAGTGAGTTGCGAAATGTTCGTTCATGTAACAACAGTCAAGGCTGCATCTAAGCTGACCATGCCAAAGAAATCCCTGAAATGGCTTCTAACTCGTTGCATCTGACGAACTGGAATGTTGGAAAATCAAAAGTAACGAATGTGAAATCTTAAAAAAGTTTATCAAATACAGTTCCAAATTTTATGTAGGATTTGAACCATCTAAGTTTTATTCTTCTTCAACATTTTTCTCATCAAATCATCAGCTGTTGCCTTAATTTCTTTTCCATCGGCTAAAACACATTTAAAATGTGCTTCCTGGCATGACCTTGCCAACATCACATTAGCGTAACAGAAGAACTTAAACTCAATCAACAAAGCCACAAACTGCAGCGATGGTCGTGCATGAATTGAGACAGAATTACATCGTAAAACTCAGTTTCCTTTGCTCAGCATTGCGAAGTCAATTTTGTGGAGTGACAAAAGCAGCGTTTTCTGCTGACAGCAATGAATATAATTGGATTCTAGAACAATGCAATGCTGCAAAACCACAAGAACCATCGACTCGCGGAAGCTTGCGTAATTTTTGCGCTCTTCTCTTTAGGTTTTGGTCAAGTTTGGCGGAGTCACGAAAGCCGTACGACAACCTCGACAGTGAAATATGAATCACAAAACGGAAAAGATTAAATTCGGATTCTGTGAATGGCAGAATCATCGCCGGGCTGAACTTGAAATTTAATTTTCGCTGTTGCTTTGTTTCATTTTGCTGCAAAAATTTTGCGTAAAAATTCACAGCGAAGACCGAAGCGGTTATTGAAAGGCGTATTAAACTCGAACAGGTCTAGATTATCAGTTTTATTTACTTTCAGATTTGTTGGGCAAATTAAGTCTTGAGAATTTCGCAATTAAGATTCGCCGTCCTTTTGCAGCAATTCGATTCTCCGAGGGTTGACATTGCGAAATCCACTGCTGACCTGGAATGTGCTGAAAAAAAACGCGTCGGTTACTTTGAACCGTTGAAAAATCTTCGGTATTTTACGTTCTCCACCCACCACTTGTTCGGCGGGGTCAAATCTACGATACCAACCTTGAAATAAAGTGATCAACAAAGAGATTCAAATTTAACCTTTGGGGAATTCCAGCCTTTTTCTTTCTCTCAGTTGTGCCGAGAAGAAACGCGTTGCTGCGCAGTCATATTTGCAGGTCTCGCCGGCATTGTTTAACGTTTAGCGATCGACTTGTTACAGATTACACGCGCTGTTTCACCTTTTTCTACTACATAACAAAATTCCCGCGTGGATTATGTGAATCAGTTTGTTCGATACCTAAAATTTCATGCTCAAATTGTGAAGTTGTTCTGACAAATTGATGAATTTATTAACAGCTTGACGGTCGATGATTGAATTGATCGAATGATACAAGTGAATTTAAACATGATTTTAAGTTTATTTTTATTATTTTTTCTTTTTTCTCGTTCTAATTGATCTCGATTGGAATTTTAATTTCGACAACAAGTTTTGATCATGCAACTTGACATGAAATTGACACAAAGTGAAAATCGAAGGCGGGTTTCAATTAAGGTAGAAATGCATATTAAGACGATTTGTGTTTGAAAATCAAGTTAAAATAATCTTTTTGTTTATTTTACAACGTAACATGCGGTAATAAGTTGAGCATAAATAAAGTGAATTTTGAATTAATTTAAAACTTGAAACATTTAAAATAAATGTAATTTCGAAGAATCGAGCTGTCAACATTAAAATGTTTGATATTGGAATCTGCGTGACTGCAATTATCCGCTTCAAAACATAATTCAAGAACAGGTTTTAATAAAGAACGTTTCAGCTTCTCTGACAGCAGTTGCTATGGCGTTTTGTGTTAACACTAACAACAAGTTAATAAAATTGCGACCAAAGTTCGCTCACAAAAAGTGCCCTTATCAGCTGTTCTCTTTATCAAAATAAATATTTATGCTTCATTTGCTTTTTGTTTTTATTTAATGTAT